>JARQOD010002383.1:0-78631 GCA_033576555.1 Oophaga sylvatica
TTTACTGCAACTGTAAAAAGTTAAGAAGATTTGCACTTATTGAATGTTGAAAATATCTGATGATAATGTTTGCATAATTTGAAGTAGTATACCCCAGTTGGGTAATGTGAAATATTGTGTAAATGTGAAATGTTCTTATGCCAAGGACTGCGTGCTGAGGACTCTTGCAGCACAGAACTTTAGTTGTAAATAGTTAGCACTTCGGTGCCCCATCTTGGTTTTACGTAAAAGCCATACTACCTCTGAAGCAAAACCCGTATGGTGTGGCCTTGAGTGAGGTCTGCAGTAGAGAAGTCCTGCAGCCCACCCAGGACCCCGTGGGAGGTTTGGTACGGGTCCTCCACAAGAATATTGTATTTATTTGCACTGTGAAAGTATTTTGATATTTTTCTAATTGCAATTTGTACACAATGTAACGTTAAAGTGTCCTTACCTCCCGCAAGGGATGAGTTATGTTGTTGATGTTATTATAAAAATTGTTTTTCTATTTCAGCCCGGGAGTGCTGAATATAACTAGGGGGGATGTGTGGCCCAGCTGCGCTTGGTGACACATGTTCCCTGGAGGATGCACAGAAAGGTAATGCACAAACACCTGATATTCATTCACACTCACACTTCCCTATAGTGCCACCAGAGGGAGCCTTAGAATATATAAGGGTGTGGGAGATGTGACAGTGAGGTCTTTCTAGTCAGAGCTTTGTCTGAGCTAGTGCGAGTTCAGTCTTCTGGAGTTCAGTGATCCTGACATTCCAGTCAGAGCCAGTCTTGGAGTGGATTTCCTGTCAGAGACATTCTAGTGAGACGGACGGAGATTTTACCTCAGAACAGGCTGACAGTTAGTTCCCTATGAATGTGGAAAGTGACTCTCGGAGTGAGCATGAAATCAGTCTGACGGAAGGTCCTGATAGCTACTCTAGACAGAGCCTAAGAAGGAGCAGAAGGAAGGGAACTACAGTTATTTGTAACGAGTCGACTGAGAAACGGTCAGTGAGCTGTGGATAGAAGGAAGCTGACGACTACACCTACTGTTGCCTGTGCTTATGTTAAGGGTGTGAGTAGGGTGACAGGCGAGTGGTAAAGAAAAAGAAAGAGTGACTGAGGTGATATAGCAACGTTAGCTTAACCTCCACTCTGCACTACCGGACGCCGGGTCCGAAGCCTTGCTAGTTCCTTCACGGCTAGTGGGAGAAAACCGTGACCCTGCGACTTCAGGTCGCAGAGGGGCCCTTTTGTGCTGATACGTAACCGGGGTCAGGAAGAACAGGAGTCTAGCAGGACGCTGCAGACATAGACTTAGTTCTGTCCACAAGAAGGCTCCACCACAATGTCGGCCGGGCGTAGCTGTTCTATTCAGAGTTAAACTTCGCTTCATGCAAGTAGGAACTCATACACATTGGAAGGAAGGAGGCCTCAAACCTACTCAGTGATTACCGTATGTGCATCCTCCACCCTGAGCAGCTTCCCGGGACATACCTGCAAATACCACCAGTAAAGGTATGGAAAGAGACTGACTTGTGTGTGTCTGCCTTATTGCCTGCACCCTGCACCGCCATTTACTCTGAGGGATCCAGTCTTACCTGTGGAAGTCTTAACACCTTGCTGCCCAAAACAACCCCTCAGAGGATTCACCCTGCAGCGCTGGTCACCCTGATCAGAAACCACAGGTGGCGTCACGAACAATTACTATTATCCCCTGTAAATATTCCCCTTTGAATGAGCGCCCAGGGCAACGGACCGAGCTGCGCTACCCGTGACTCTCCCCCATTGAAGTGAATGGGCTCGGTGCCGAGTACCCAATAAGCCCTGGTACTTTGTGCGACTCATCGGTCCTGTCTGGCCCCCTGCATTGTGGCTTTATGATCAGTATGTGATATTGTTACTTAGTTGTTTCCATGTCGGGAATCTTTACAATGTATCAATTCTCTTCACTGAAATCACAAATCATTTGTTTCTTACACATTCTCTGAAATCTCGGAGGCCAAGGGCTTTTTGTAATGTGCCGCTAAAATTTCTGCATGAAGTTTAGTCCGGCACTTCCAGAACTTGAAAATATAACATAAAAATGCCCATCAGAAGCCGAGCCCGGCACAATATGGACATCACACGCTGGATGCATGAACACCCGGACAGAGATTATGCTCCCAGGTTTTGGAAATCCGCCACCATTTGGAGCGAGCGGCGGCTGTGAGATGTGTGTACTGTGACCATCCCAAATGCCAAGGGAGCGAACGGGGAGCAGCGTGTGTGACCGGAGGAGTGCCCGGCACTGTACCTGTGGCAGCCGGATAGTTACCGTAAGGCTCGGATCTCATCCGCTACAGCCCTTCTGTACAGACAGAACAGGATTTGTAGCCGGAGAGTAGCAGCGGATCATGGGGGCATTCAGGGGATTCGGGGCTGACTTCTGAAAAGTAGGTTTTTTTCCCAGTTATTAAAACTCAAAGCTGTGAAGGGATCTGTTCCGTCAGTGCAGATCTTCAATGTCACAGATTAAAGCACATTTTCCATTGAGTTGTCTTGTACTACGTGTGCTATTTGGTGACATCGCTCATCAGGCTGTAGAGGATGTTAGAGCGGCTGCTCTCGCCTACTCCACCCTCTTATATGGCTGCTTCAAAGGATTTGTCCTCTGCCTATATGAGATCTGTTATAGCCTGAGAATGGAAAGTTAGATGAGAATTGGGCTTAGACTCCTCCGGATCATTGGCCGCATTCATCATGTCTGCAGCAGGTTATAACAGCCAGAAAGACCCTACTTAGTACTAAAGACGCCTGTCATGGAGGGGGAATAATCCTGAGACTGCAGCACTCAGCTTGGAGCTTGGAGAAATCACTTGTTATATGAGTTGAGTCCAGCTATTTATCTTGTTCTTGTTTCATTGGTTTATTACAAACATCAGAATTTGTGATTGCAACCAAATATTTAAGTCACCATCTTCTAGGTGCTCCCAGAGCTGATGGATGCTTATTTCCTACCAGGATCAAAGCTCGTCATGAGATAAACGTGACAGGCACCTCCTGAGTGAAACGCGCGTCGAGGTGTGCAGTAGCTGATCCGCTTTTCTCCACACTGACCACAGGAAATTACTTATTTCAGGATAAATAATTAGCAGTATCTGCGGAGACTTTTTCATTATGGTATAATCCATGTGGTCCTATTGTGGTATAAGGTCTATAGACATCTCTGTGGCTAATATAGCGATCGTTATAAATATTTCCTGCTTGCTGGTTCATATTTATAACAATTTGCTACAAATTGTTGATAAATGATTCATGACCCTATAAAAGTGAAAACAAACTTCCTTCTCACCCCCATGTGGGTGGTCTTTGTTGTCCTTTCTCATTCTCGGGTCCTTTACCAGATCCCTGGCAGATTGAGGGTTCTGCGCAGGATCTTGGCTGTTCCCGACATTGTGCTTTTCTGGACAGAGAGCTCAGACGTTGCTCCTGGGATCTGTTGTAGCCATTCTTCCAGCTTAAGGGCCACTGCTCCAAGTGCTCCTATCACCACTGGAATCACTGTGGCCTTCACCTTCCACATCTTCTCCAGTTCTCCGTTGAGGCCCTGGTATTTCTCCAGCTTCTCATATTCCTTCTTTCTGATGTTGCCATCACTTGGCACTGCCACATCTATTATTGCCGTCTTCTGATTCTTGTCTACTATGACAATGTCTGGTTGGTGAGCCAACACCTGCTTATCCGTTTGGATCTTGAAGTCACACAGGATTTTAACCCTTTCATTTAAAAAAAAATCTTGAAGGTTAAATATTAAATATTGAATGATTTTATTTTGGGTCACAATTAAAATTGAAGCCATCATAACATCCATCAGTAATATCTATCCTACTTGTTGATGGTTTCCAGACAGCAGCATAATTTTAATTACATAATATGTAGACATAATTGTTAATTGATTGAAAAATATACATTAAAAGTGAGAATGTATTAATATAAGAGAAAAAGCTTAATGAATGTCTGCATATTTCTTCAGGCTCATTTGCGCTACCTCCTTGTTGTGTAACTATTGCAGTCTCATCTCTTTTTCTGCAAGGTTGCTCCCATCCGTCTGCAGAAGGAGCCCATTTTGCGTGACCTTTTAGCACAAGCATGCATCTTGTTAATCTCTGCTGTAACAGGCAGCGTATTGATGTTCTTGTTAAGAAAATGCATCATGAGCAATATTAACAGGAAGGGACGGAGTGTGAGGGTTATACTCCGCATTACAATATGAAGCCGCGCTCAAAGCAAATCGCCCAATGTTTCTGTTCTACCAAGTGGAGTTGGAAAGGTTAATGAATGCAAACGACCTACACATCGTTATTTCCCAAACTCTGCTCACTAAGAGCAGAAAGTAATAACCCCGAGCATCCAAATCCACAAGTACAAGGTGCGGGGGATTCAGACTGGATGTTTTGCCTCTCGTGCGCTCCATCAATCTTTCCCCTCATTGGGCTCATTGCCTAATTTACAGCAAGTCGATAACAATGGCCTCAGATAGCCTCTGTACACCCATGGTAGGCACCCGTGGTAAGCGCCATGGTAGGCACCCATGGTAGGCATTTGTGGTAGGCCCCATGTAGATCCCCATGTTAGATTCCTGTAGTAGGCGCCGTGGTAGGCCCCGTGGTATACGCCTGTGGTAGGTGCCCGTAGTAGGTGCCCATGTAGGCGCCTGTGGTAGGCACCCATGGAAAGCCCAGTGGTAGGGGCCTGTGGTAGGCCCCATGTAGGCTCCTGTGGTAGACGCCCATGTTAGCCCCGTGGTAGGCACTTGTCGTAGGCACCTGTGGTAGGCACCCATGGAAAGCCCCGCGGTAAGGGCTCGTGGTTAGCCCCATGTAGGCTCCTGTGGTAGATGCCCATGCTAGCCCCGTGGTAGGCACCTGTCCTAGGCACCTGTGGTAGGCACCCGTGCTAGCCCCGTGGTAGGCACCTGTGGTAAACTTCCATGGTAGGCACCTGTAGTTGGCTCTGTGGTAGGCACCCATGGAAGGCCCCGTGGTAGACGCCTGTGGTAGGCCCTGTGTAGGCGCCTGTGGTAGGCCCCGCCTAGCACCATGGTAGGCGCCTGTGGTAGGCACCTGTGGTAGGCTCCTGGTTGGCGCCTGTGGTTGGCTCCGGGTAGGCGCCTGTGGTAGGCCCCGTGTAGGCGCTTGTGTTGGCTCTGTGGTAGGCACTCGTGGAAGGCCTCATGGTAAGTGCCCGTGGTAGGCGCCTATGGTATGCCCCGTGTAGGTGCCTGTGGTAGGCGCCCAGGCTAGTCCCATGGTAGGCTCCGTGGGAGGCTTCTGTGGTAGTCGCCTGTGGTAGACCCTATGGTAGATGCCTGTCGTGGGTGCCTGTGGTAGACCCCGTGTAGGTGCCTGTGGAAGGCCCCGTTGTAGGTGACCATGGTGGGTGCCTGTGGTAGGTCCATGTAGGTGCCTGTGGTAGGTGCTCGTGGTAAGTACCCGGTGTAGGCAATGTGGTAGGTGCCAGTGGTAGGCTTCTGTGGTGGTCACTGAAGCCCACTCTGTGCTGATGGTGGGCGTCCACTAACAAATCTGAGGCCAAGCCTCACACAGAAAACTGCTGATGTGCTTGATTCAGGCTTTATTAGAGCTCGCGATTCTGACAATATTTGAATTTCAGATTCACAGAGAAATTCGATTGGCAACAAATGTTTCAGTGATAATCAAATGAGGCCTGATTACTATGGAAAAATGATTGTGCTCTAAGGTCCCAAGGAATGGTGAACGGGGGAGCAGGAAGGGGTTAACAGCCCATAACGCGTCATTCTTGTCCCAACTGCCACATTCCCATCCGTCCGCGGTGGTCACTCAGGCCCCTGTGTGTCCCGGTCTCCTCTTCACTCTTTGCCATTGCTCCCGCTCGGCTTCTAGCATGTTCTGAAGTCATGATATCAAAATGTGTTGCCCCGTCTGATCGCCTTGGGCAGCGGACGTCATGACGCCATTCCATGCGATGAAGATGGAAGTGCGGTGAAGAGGAGACCATCGCCAGAGTGATGCGGGTGCCTGAGGACTGACTGACTTTGCTTCCAGTATTTGCTGATAAAGTACTGCATTCATCTTTCCTTCAACTTTGACCAAGTTTCCTGTGCCTTTGTAGCTCACACATCCCCAAAACATCAGCGATCCACCTCCGTGCTTTACAGTAGGAATGGTGTTCCCTTCATCATAGGCCTTGTTGACCTCTCCCAAATGTAACGTTTGTGGCTGCGGCCACAAAGTTCAATTTTGGTCTTATCACTCCAAATTACCTTGTTCCAGACGTTTTGAGGCTTGTCTCTGTGCTGTTTTGCATATTGTAGGAGAGATACTTTGTGGCATTTGCACAGTAAAGGCTTTCTTCTGGCGACTCGACCATGCAGCCCATTTTTATTCAAGTGCCTCCTCATTATGCATCTTGAAACAGCCACACCACTAGTTTTCAGAGTCCAGTATTTCAGCTGATGTTATTTGTGGGTTTTTCTTTGCATCCCAAACAATTTTCCTGGCAGTTGTGGATGACATTTTTGTTGGTCTACCTGACCGTGGTTTTATTATTACAGAGCCCCTGATTTTCCATTTGTTAATCACAGTTTGAACGCTGCTGACTGGCATTATCAATTCCTTGGATATCTTTTTGTATCCCTTTCCTGTTTTATACAGTTCAACTAACTTTTCCCATAGATCTGTTGACAATTATTTTGCTTTCCCCATGACTCACAACCCAAAAATTTCAGTGGCTGGATGAAAGACGCAAGAGTCTGTCTGGATCCCAGAAACTCACTCAGCTTTTATGCACACACTGATTACAAGCAAACAGGTCACAGGTGAGGATGCTACCTTTAGTAGCCATTTACACCCATTTGTGTCAACTTCTGTGCATGTTATCTGGTGGAAATCACCAGGGTATGTAAACTTTTGATCAGGGTCATTTGGATGTTTTGGGTTGTCATTATGATTTAAAAAAAGAGAAAACACAGTAGTGACAATAAATGGCTTCACCCGACCACTAACCATGAGTGGAGGAAAAGTTTTGGTGTTATTACTCATATTCTCTGAAAAAAGGCCAAGAAAGCAAAAATTCTGTAGGGCACAACTGTATAACAATATAATACAGAAGCAATCAATAAAAATTAATTATATATGATAAAACAATTACAAATATTTTACATGCATTGAACTAAAAAATAGTAAAAAGAAGTACTGAAAACCACAATGTAACAGTATTGAGCGATTTTAATAGAACTTGAGCATTTTGTTTTTTTCTTTGGTTCTTGGTATTTATTTTTAATTCTGTTAAATAATTTACAGCCTTTTAATATTTCAGGCTGAGAGTTTCCGAGAACGTCTGTCAGTAAGTCATCGCATCCTCAGATATTTTACTGGTCAGGGATGAACATATGTTTTTTGTTCTTCTGTCTTTTCTTGCGCCTACGAGCCAAACAGTTAATACAATATTCAGCGTGCTGGGTCTGGCACGGTAAGAAAGCTCCTCTCATCTGTTTACTTTGCCCACCATGGATGAACCTTTCTCTTCTGGGTCTGTTACTGTTCACAGCCGACACGGTGACATTGAAGAGGATTTCAAATACTGGTATCTGGTGAGGGTCCAAATCTGGAGACGAGATCACACATCGTCAATCAAAGGAAGAATGTACAGAAGATACTTTGATAGCCAAATGTGCATAAAATGCACTAGCAAAGGCTTTATCTCTATTTTGTGCATATGCAAATACAGATGATAAAAAGAAACATGGTGCAAAATCAACATTTGGACTAGTATTAGTTTGTTGCTTCATCTATAGTTTTTCACTTGTTATTCTGCAAGATTTGCAGAGATTTTTGTAGAATTTAAATAATTTTTATTTTAATGACAAAATTGTCATCTTAGTATGTGCATTACTGCAACACATCAGTTGTAACATTTTACAATATGGTTGGAAAATATTACTAATATTATATGAGCATCTAGAATGTAGACAAAGGGTTAACAAACCAATCTATGCCTCCCTGGATCCAGCACATTGTCACCTGCGCAGCCATTCTCTGGGTGTTTGGCTGCAACAGCCAATCACTGAACTCAGAGGGTCACTTCTACTTTATCAAACCTCAACAATTACATAGTGCTACAAGCTGTCATTGGGTAAAGGACCACCAATATAGTCCATTCTGATCCGACTGCAGATTCCACTCTGATCCAGCTGTAGAGTCCATTCTGATCCGGCTGTAGAGTCCATACTGATCCGGCTGTAGAGTCCATTCTGATAGGGCTGTAGAGTCCATACTGATCCGGCTGTAGAGTACATTCTGATCCGGCAGTAGAGTCCATTCTGATCCAGCTATAGAGTCCATTCTGATAGGGCTGTGGAGTCCATACTGATCCGGCTGTAGAGTCCATTCTGATCTGGCTGTAGAGTCCATTCGATAGGGCTGTAGAGTCCATACTGATCCGGCTGTAGAGTCCATTCTGATCCGGCTGTAGAGTCCATTCTAACCGGCTGTAGAGTCCATACTGATCCGGCTGTAGAGTCCATACTGATCCGGCTGTAGAGTACATTCTGATCCGGCTGTAGAGTCCATACTGATCCGGCTGTAGAGTCCATACTGATCCGGCTGTAGAGTACATTCTGATCCGGCTGTAGAGTCCATTCTGATCCGGCTGTAGAGTCCATTCTGATCCGGCTGTAGAGTCCATACTGATCCGGCTGTAGAGTCCATACTGATCCGGCTGTAGAGTACATTCTGATCCGGCTGTAGAGTCCATTCTAATCCGGCTGTAGAGTCCATACTGATCCGGCTGTAGAGTCCATACTGATCCGGCTGTAGAGTACATTCTAATCCGGTTGTAGAGTCCATACTGATCCGGCTGTAGAGTCCATACTGATCCGGCTGTAGAGTACATTCTGATCCGGCTGTAGAGTCCATTCTGATCCGGCTGTAGAGTCCATACTGATCCGGCTGTAGAGTCCATTCTGATCCGGCTGTAGAGTCCATTCTGATCCGACTGCAGATTCCACTCTGATCCAGCTGTAGAGTCCATTCTGATCCGGCTGTAGAGTTCATTCTGATCCAGCTGTAAAGTCCATTCAGATCCAGTTGTAGAGTCCATTCTGATCCAGCTGTAGAGTCCATTCAGATCCAGCTGTAGAGTCCATTCAGATCCAGTTGTAGAGTCCATTCTGATCCAGCTGTAGAGTCCATTCAGATCCAGCTGTAGAGTCCATTCAGATCCAGCTGTAGAGTCCATTCTGATCCGGCTGTAGAGTCCATTCTCATCCGGCTGTAGAGTCCATTCTGATCCGGCTGTAGAGTCCATTCTGATCCAGCTGTAGAGTCCATTCTGATCCGGCTGTAGAGTCCATTCTGATCCGGCTGTAGAGTCCATTCTGATCCGGCTGTAGAGTCCATTCTGATCCGGCTGTAGAGTCCATTCTGATCCGGCTGTAGAGTCCATTCTGATCCGGCTGTAGAGTCCATTCTGATCCGGCTGTAGAGTCCATTCTGATCCAGCTGTAGAGTCCATTCTGATCCGGCTGTAGAGTTCATTCTGATCCGGCTGTAGAGTTTATTCTGATCCGGCTGTAGAGTCCATTCTGATCCGGCTGTAGAGTCCATTCTGATCCGGCTGTTAAGTCCATTCTAATCTGGCTGTACAGTCCATTCTGATCTGGCCATAGAGTCAATTCTGATCCTGATGTAGAGTCCATTCTGATCAGGCTGTACAGTCCATTCTCATCTGGCTGTAGAGTCAATTTTCATCCGGCTGTTGAATTCATTCTGATCCGGCTGTAGAATCCATTCTGATCCTGATGTAGAGTCTATTCTGATCCGGCTGTAGAGTCCATTCTGATCCGGCTGTAGAAATAATTCTGAACCTGATGTAGAGTCTATTCTGATCCGGCTGCAGAGTCCATTCCGATCTGGCTATAGAGTCCATTCTGATCTGGCTGTAGAGTCCATTCTGATCCGATTGTAGAGTTCATTCTGATCCGGCTGTAGAGTCCATTCTCATCCGGCTGTAGAGTCCATTCTGATCCAGCTGTAGAGTCCATTCTGATCCGGCTGTAGAGTCCATTCTGATCCGGCTGTAGAGTCCATTCTGATCCGGCTGTAGAGTCCATTCTGATCCGACTGCAGATTCCACTCTGATCCAGCTGTAGAGTCCATTCTGATCCGGCTGTAGAGTTCATTCTGATTCAGCTGTAGAGTCCATTCAGATCCAGCTGTAGAGTCCATTCAGATCCAGCTGTAGAGTCCATTCAGATCCAGCTGTAGAGTCCATTCTGATCCGGCTGTAGAGTCCATTCTCATCCGGCTGTAGAGTCCATTCTGATCCGGCTGTAGAGTCCATTCTGATCCAGCTGTAGAGTCCATTCTGATCCAGTTGTAGAGTCCATTCTGATCCAGCTGTAGAGTCCATTCAGATCCAGCTGTAGAGTCCATTCAGATCCGGCTGTAGAGTCCATTCTGATCCAGCTGTAGAGTCCATTCTGATCCGGCTGTAGAGTCCATTCTGATCCGGCTGTAGAGTCCATTCTGATCCGGCTGTAGAGTCCATTCTGATCCAGCTGTAGAGTCCATTCTGATCCGGCTGTAGAGTCCATTCTGATCCGGCTGTAGAGTCCATTCTGATCCGGCTGTAGAGTCCATTCTGATCCAGCTGTAGAGTCCATTCTGATCCGGCTGTAGAGTTCATTCTGATCCGGCTGTAGAGTTTATTCTGATCCGGCTGTAGAGTCCATTCTGATCCGGCTGTAGAGTCCATTCTGATCGGCTGTTAAGTCCATTCTAATCTGGCTGTACAGTCCATTCTGATCTGGCCATAGAGTCAATTCTGATCCTGATGTAGAGTCCATTCTGATCAGGCTGTACAGTCCATTCTCATCTGGCTGTAGAGTCAATTTTCATCCGGCTGTTGAATTCATTCTGATCCGGCTGTAGAATCCATTCTGATCCTGATGTAGAGTCTATTCTGATCCGGCTGTAGAGTCCATTCTGATCCGGCTGTAGAAATAATTCTGAACCTGATGTAGAGTCTATTCTGATCCGGCTGCAGAGTTCATTCCGATCTGGCTATAGAGTCCATTCTGATCTGGCTGTAGAGTCCATTCTGATCCGATTGTAGAGTTCATTCTGATCCGGCTGTAGAGTCCATTCTCATCCGGCTGTACAGTCCATTCTGATCTGGCTGTAGAGTCCATTCTGATCCAATTGTAGAGTTCATTCTGATCCGACTGTACAGTCCATTCTAATCTGGCTGTAAAATTCATTCTGATCATGCTGTAGAGTCCTTTCTTATCTAGCTGTAGAGTCCATTCTAATCCGTCTGTAGAGTCCATTCTGATCCATCTGTAGAGTCCATTCTGATCGGCTGTAGAGACCATTCTGATCCGGCTGTTGGGTCCATTCTCATCTGGCTGTAGAGTCTATTCTCATCCGGCTGTTGAGTCCATTCTGATCCGGCTGTAGAGGTCATTCTGATCTGGCTGAAGAGTCCATTCTGATCATGCTGTAGAGTCCTTTCTTATGTGGCTGTAGAGTCCATTCTGATCATGCTGTAGAGTACATTCTAATCCGGCTGTAGAGTCCATTCTCATACGGCTGTAGAGTCCATTCTTATCCGGCTGTAGAGGCCATTCTGATCCAGGTGTAGAGTCCATTCTGATCCGGCTGTAGAGTCCATTCTCATCCAGCTGTAGAGTCCATTCTGATCCGGCTGTAGAGTCCATTCTCATCTGGCTGTAGAGTCCGTTCTAATCCGGCTGTTGAGTCCATTCTTATCCAGCTGTATAGTCCATTCTTATGCGGCTGTAGGGTCCATTCTTATTGTACTATAGAGGTCATTCTGATCCGTCTGTACAGTCTATTCTCATCTGGCTGTAGAGTCCATTCTTATCTGGCTATAGAGGTCATTCTGATCCGGCTGTAGAGTCCATTCTGATCCGGCTGTAGAGTCCATTCTGATCCGGCTGTAGAGCCCATTCTCATCTGGCTGTAGAGTCCATTCTTATTGTGCTGTAGAGGGCATTCTGATCCGGCTGTAGAGTCCATTCTTATCCAGCTGTAGAGGTCATTCTGATCCGGCTGTAGAGGCCATTCTGATCCGGCTGTAGAGTCCATTCTGATCCGGCCGTAGAGTCCATTCTTATTGGGCTATAGAGGTCATTCTGATCCAGCTGTAGAGGTCATTCTGATCTGGCTGTAGAGTCCATTCTGATCCATCTGTAGAGTCCATTCTCATCCGGCTGTAGAGTCCATTCTTATCTGGCTGTAGAGTCCATTCTTATTGGGCTATAGAGGTCATTCTGATCCGGCTGTAGAGTCCATCTTATCCAGCTGTAGAGGCCATTCTGTTCCGGCTGTAGAGTCCATTCTGATCCATCTGTAGAGTCCATTCTCATCCGGCTGTAGAGTCCATTCTTATCTGGCTGTAGAGTCCATTCTTATTGGGCTATAGACGTCATTCTGATCCGGCTGGAGAGGCCATTCTGTTTCGGCTGTAGAGTCCATTTTGATCCGGCTGTAGACGTCATTCTGATCCTCCTGTAGAGTCCATTCTTATCCAGCTGGAGAGGCCATTCTGATCCAGCTTTGGAGTCTATTCTGGTCTGACCTCACAGTCCATTCTACATGTTATAAATCTCCAGTCATCATCGATGTGTCTGTACTGCTTCTCGGGGACATTTGAGCTTTGTTCTCATACTCTCCACTGACCCATGGTTGTCCTTGTGTATGAACTGCTTCTTAAACGCAGATTTTATATTGCAAGCATTGGCTGCCAGTTTCTCTACAAGCATCGGCCTAAACATTTGTGCTCTTAACTTTGCAATTTGAGGAGCGATTAAAGTGGCGTCACCTGCTGAATGTGTACACTATGTGCAATTACCAACATCATACAGCACGGTCAATGCATCACCCACGTAACAGCGCACTGGATTAATGATGTTAATAGTGATTGGCTCAGCAAATATTAGTCAAACTCTCACAGCATTGTGAATGATTCCAGGCGGCTGCTGCTCCCGGAGATGTGATGGTGGTGACTTATGTCATGTCATCGGCCTTTCTTTACTTGGTCATTTCAGATTTATTGCACTACACTAACATTCACAAAAGAGAGTTTCTCCCGTAAATATCCTTGAGTTGTCCTCATCTGTCAAGACGTTAAAAATCTACTTAACTGGTCCTTAGTTATCAGCTCTGATGAAGCTGGTGACAGCCACCATGGCTACTGTTCATACAAGGGAGGTTCCCCCGGGTTTCCAATCGCCTTTCCCTTTAGATATATATACAATAGCACTGCCGATAGCAGCTGATCGGTGGGGGGTCCTATAAAGGGGCCAAGCTGGAGCCAAGGCAAGCCATGCTCCAGCGCCGCCGCTCTGCTGCTTCTTGCAATTTTCTTTTTTTCCGGTCTGCAGCAGGGGCCCTGACCCTGTGATGTCACTATGGATTAAGGCAGGGATTGGCTTCTGTGGTCATGTGACAAGTTATTTGTAGGTAGGGTTCCTATTTTTTTGCCAGAAAATTAATTTTCTGCCTGCGTTGGTTACAGAGTATTTCTTTCATCCTCTCTCCAGTGCACAGGAAATACATACTTTCTATTGTTTCTCATTCCCTCAGTTTTGTATTATTTTGTTTGCTTTAATCTTAAAGCTGTATAATTACTGATAATAATTTTTTGTAAAGTGTAATGTATAATTCCACATGTGTTAATTCATAGTTTTGATGCCTCCAGTGTGATTCTACAATTTTCATAGTCATGAAAATACAGAAAAATCTTTAAATGAGAAGGTGTGTCCAAACTTTTGGTCTGTACTGTATGGGGTATCAGCATACTCAGGGCAAATTGTGCAATAACTCTTGGGGTCCAATTTCTTCTGTTACCCTTGGGAAAATAAAAAATTTGGGGGTGAAAAGATCATTTTTTGTGGAAAAAATATGATTTTTTAATTTTACAGCACTACATTATAAACTTCTGTGAAGCCCTTGTGAGTTCAAAGTGCTCACCACACATCTATATAAGTTCCTTGGAGGGTGGGGGTTTCCCACTGTTTAGGCACATCAGGGGCTCTCCAAACGCACATGGCATCTGATCTCTATTCCAGCCAATTTTGCATTGAAAAGTCAAACGGCGCTCCTTCCCTTCCGAGCTCTGCCATGCGCCGAAACAATGGTTTACCTGCACATATGGGGTATCAGCGTACTCAGGACAAATTGCACAATAACTTTTGGGGTCAAATTTCTTCAGTTACCCTTTGTAAAATAAAAAAATTAGGATCTGAAGTAATTTTTTTGTGAAAAAAAGCTAAATGTTCATTTTTTTAACATTCCAAAACTTCATGTGAAGCACCTGAAGGGTTAATAAACTTCTTGAATGTGGTTTTGAGCACCTTGAGAGGTGCAGTTTTTAGAATGGTGTCACTTTTGGGTATTTTCTATCATATAGATCCCTCAAAGTGACTTTAAATGTGATATGGTCCCTAAAAAAAGGTGTAAAAATGAGAAATCGCTGTTTAATTTTAACCTTTTTTAACTTCCTTACAAAAAAAATTTTGGTTCCAAAATTGTGCTGATGTAAAGTAGACATGTGGAAAATGTTACTTATTAAGTATTTTGTGTGACATATCTCTGTGATTTAAGGGCATGAAAATTCAAAGTTGGAAAATTGCAAAATTTTCAAACATTTTTCGCCAAATTTCCATTTCTTTTCACAAATAAACACAAGTCATATCAAATAAATTTTACCACTGTCATCAAGTACTATATGTCACGAGAAAAAAGACTGGGATCCATTGAAGCATTCCAGAGTTATGGCCTCATAAAGGGACAGTGGTCATAATTGTAAAAATTGGCCCGATCATTAACATGCAAACCACCCTCGGGAGTTAAGGGGTTAAGGAGGTCTGTCAGGGGTGCGGCCATCATGGCAAAGTTTGGAATGAACCTTCTGTAGTACCCTATGATTCTCAGAAAGGCCCTAACTTGCTTTTTTGACAGTTGTTCTGGATTGCATCCACTTTATTGATCTGGGGTTTGATTTTGCCTCCACCTGCAATATTTCCTAGGTATTTGTCCTCCTCTTTTCCCATGACAAATTTTTGGGGATTTATAGAGAACCCTGTCTTCCTGAGAGCATCAAACAACTCCTGGACCTATCCTAGATGACTTCCCCAATCTGGGCTGAAGATTGCGATATTGCCCAGGTATGCCACAGTGTAATTCTTTTAAGGGGTTCAAGGATCTGGTCAATGGCACACTAGAAGGTGGCCAGAGCTCCCTGCAGTCCGAACAGCATCCGGACATATTGGAAGCAACCGTCAGGCATAGAGAAAGCCGTCTTCTCCTTGGCTTCTTGTGACATAGTGATTTGTCAATATCCCTTTGTTAGATCCAAGGTGGATATGTACCTCACTCCGGACCAAGTTTCTCGATCAGCTCATCGACACGAAATATTGGATAAGCATCGAACTTGGAGATTTCGTTCAGCTTCCGATAATCATTACAGAATCTCCATTCTTCATCAGGTTTTAGATCAAGGACAATCAGGTTAGACCACCCATTTTTAGATTCCTCAAAAATTCCTGAAAAATTTTCATCTGACCTTGGCATTGAAGCTGCCGGGGTGCCATGAACTGCCTCTGTGGGTAATTCAATCTGCTGCTGCTGTTGGCGGTGCGGCTGCAGGTTGCTGCTTCTGCTGAAGCTGTTGCCAGTGCTTTTTTTGCTGCTGCTGCTGGAGCTGTTGTATAAGCAGATTACTTTTTTCCTGTTGAGCAAAGTGTTGCTGTTGCAGTTGTTGCTGTTGCTGCTGCTGGGCTTGCACCAGATGTTTAATTAGGTCCTCCATGCTGTCTGACGGTGCTCTCTTGCTTATAGCTGCCTTCTGCCATGACATGCAGTACCTCTGTAGCAGTCACATGCTGCCCGCACTTCTAACACCAAATTTTTACTCACTTGGGAACAAAATGAGGTATAAGAGGAACCATTTCTATTTAAAAGTCTGTCTGGTTTATTGCAGTCCTCAAAAATGACCTCACAGGAAACTCAAATATAGTCCTTGTCCTGCTCAAAGTAAAACATAAAGCAAAAAGTCCATACAATAGTACTGGTTAGGTCGCCTGGCTTAGGGTCCAGCTTTTTAGTCCTTTAGCAAAGGCACTCAATCCAGGAGAACTGCACACCTCCATACACACGGACATGTGTGAGACAAACAGGTCTCATTTTACACACTGAAATGGAATGGTGGCGATATGGTGAGCAGCCGTCTCCCACAGCTCGTCGGATGCTCACAATCAAACTGTTATGGCGATTAACCCCTTTTAGTCCTATATATGCTAACGCATTTCTCCAGGTTTAACTTACATCCACCAGGTGTCCTAAAGCTACCTTACAAGTTTTAAAGCAAGTCTGTGAAGAATGGAGGGGCAGTCTATTGTATGGCATCTAGAGCTTCCACTGACCACCTAAGTACATGCAGGACACGGTCAGACCTCGGCAGATACATGACTGACATGACTTCTCCTCCTCTTGTTATTTAATGTTTGCTCCCTGTTGTTTGTCTCGATGATTTCGCATTTTCTGACATCAATCTGTGCTCGGCGTCCCATCGGCTCCGGCACTTGTTGTACATTTGGATTTGTAACAGACTATTAACTTTTCCTTAATACAGAAAAGCTAATTAATATTTGTGGTAATTTATGATGCTGCATTTTATGAAGGATTGATCGTTAATACTTGCTTAAAAAATTCATCTTTATGATTAATTAAGTTAAGGACACGACTGAGATGCCCCAAGTCATTTCCTATTAATATCCAACTTTATCAATGAGGCCATATTATTGGGCGAGGGATGCTCAGGGAAACTTTTAGACTCCATTTAAAACCCACAATAAACTATATAACGTAGACATCGAATGGGTTATCCAATTTCTAATAGACAAATAAAAACACTTAGAAATGGTAAAAAAATCACCTCCTTAAAGCCGTACAAATTCAGCATTAATGGTGGTCGTCCTCAGCCAAACTTGTTCTTAACTGGTCAGTATAATCAGAGGCCACAGGAGATATGACATACTGGCACTGAGGCGAAGTGCCACGAGTACGAGGATAAGGACGCAGGAAACAAACATTGGCTCCTCATATCCTATGTATAATGTATAGAGCCATCAGTCACGCAGAAGGAGACAGCATTGGGTGGGAAATAGAGCTGGAGTGACAGAGGCTTCATAGCATTTCAGGCATATCATATTCAAATGCTGATTTCTCAGTAACAGAAGAATGGACCGGCCATGTGAACGTAATAATGGACTTGTCTATGAAGAGCTATGAGGTGAAATCCTGCTGACAGATTCCCTTTAAGCAAAGTTGATTTTTGTAGAATGATTTTTGCTCATCTGTCGCTAGAACTGCTGCGTTGTAAGAGTAGTGGACTGTGCTGTCACATTCCTGCCCCTGAAGACACCAATTGCGCTGTTCTGTGTATTATAATGTGAATAGTGTCGTGCAGTTTTAGGTACTTACTTTGTATACTATTGTGGTTTGATAATAAGTAATATATCAGTAGTGCTTAGTGTATAGTGCAGGATAAGATATAGTTTAATGCATGGGATAAACACAGACTAGGAAGTAGTACACAAGGTAGTGATAATTACATAAGACATTGTTAAAATTTGGGACTAGCCCATAGTGGGAAAGGAAAGCTGCGGTAAAAAGCGACTGCTTCCTGAAAGGAGGCAGACAGAGAAGTTCATTAACCAAGGTCATGTTCAAGTTGCAGTGGGCGAGATTCTATTGTTTGGGGCAGTGTGAGGCCTGACTGGAACCTCTTGCGGATATTCCTGCAACATTCGGAGCTTAAGGAAAGTTACTACGTAGATTGCCTTATCCTCTGGCACACAGAGGAAGTTGGATATAGAATTGCATTAAGAGAAGGTAACGAATCCTGGTGCACTGCGGAACAGGATAGGAAATCTCTGGTGCTCACAGAGCCAGTAAAGGTGGGGATAGTCCAGGAGAAACACAGTGATGCTGAATATGTGCCAAGGAAACAAGGAATAAGGAGTGCTGTGCCCAAAACTGCATGATACAATCCGATTAACTTTTCCAGTAAACTCTTGTGTGTTGAAACAATCTGCGTGTCCAATGAGTTATGTGCGGGGGAGGCCTGGAGACAGCGGAGGCCTGAAGACAGCGGAAGCCTGAAGACAGAGGAAGCATGGAGACAGAGGAGGTCTGGAGACAGTGGAGGCCTGAAGACAGAGGAGGACTGGATACAGTGGAGGCCTGAAGACAGAGGAGGACTGGATACAGTGGAGGCCTGAAGACAGAGGAGGTCTGGAGACAGAGGAGGTCTGGAGACAGTGGAGGCCTCAAGACAGAGGAGACCTGGAGACAGCGGAAGCCAGGAGACAATGGTAGCCTGGAGACAATGGTAGCTTGGAGACAGTGGAGTCCTGGAAACAGTGGAGTCCTAGAGACAGTGGAGGCCTGGAGACAGCGGAAGCCTGGAGACAATGGTAGCCTGGAGACAATGGTAGCTTGGAGACAGCAGAGTCCTGGAGACAGCAGAGTCCTGGAGACAGTGGAGTCCTAGAGACAGTGGAGGCCTGGAGACAGTAGAGGCCTATAGACAGCGAAGATCTGGAGACAGCGAAGGCCTGGAGACAATGAAGGCCTGGAGACAGTGGAGGCCTGGAGACAGAGGAGGCCTGGAGAAAGAGGAGGCCTGGAGACAGTGGAGGCATGGAGACAGAGGTGGCCTGGAGACAGAGAAGACCTGGGGACAGCGGAGTCTTGGAGACAGTGGAAGCCTGAAGACAGAGGAGGTGTGGAGACATAGGAGGTCTGGAGACAGTGGAGGCCTGAAGACAAAGGAGGCCTAGATACAGTGGAGGCCTGAAGACAGAGGAGGTCTGGAGACAGAGGAGGTCTGGAGACAGTGGAGGCCTGAAGACAGAGGAGGCCTGGAGACAGTGGAGGCCTGGAGACAGAGGAGGCCTGGAGACAGCGGAAGCCTGGAGACAATGGTAGCCTGGAGACAATGGTAGCTTGGAGACAGTGGAGTCCTGGAGACAGTGGAGTCCTCGAGACAGTGGAGTCCTGGAGACAGCGGAAACCTGGAGACAATGGTAGCCTGGAGACAATGGTAGCTTGGAGACAGCAGAGTGCTGGAGACAGTGGAGTCCTGGAGACAGTGGAGGCCTGGAGACAGTGGAGGCCAAGAAACAGTGAAGTCCTGGAGACAGCGAAGGCCTGGAGACAATGATGGCCTGGAGACAATGAAGGCCTGGAGACAGTAGAGGCCTGGAGACAGAGGAGGCCTGGAGAAAGAGGAGGCCTGGAGACAGTGGAGGCATGGAGACAGAGGAAGCCTGGAGACAGAGAAGACCTGGGGACAGCGGAGTCCTGGAGACAGTGGAAGCTTGAAGACAGAGGAGGTGTGGAGCCAGAGGAGGTCTGGAGACAGTGGAGGCCTGAAGACAGAGGAGGCCTGGATACAGTGGAGGCCTGAAGACAGAGGAGGTTTGGAGACAGTGGAGGCCTGAAGACAGAGGAGGCCTGGAGACAGTGGTGGCCTGAAGACAGAGGAGGCCTGGAGACAGTGGAGGCATAGAGACAGAGGTGGCCTGGAGACAGAGAAGACCTGGGGACAGCGGAGTCCTGGAGACAGTGGAAGCCTGAAGACAGAGGAGGTGTGGAGACAGGTGGAGACAGAGGAGGTCTGGAGACAGTGGAGGCCTGAAGACAAAGGAGGCCTGGGTACAGTGGAGGCCTGAAGACAGAGGAGGTCTGGAGACAGAGGAGGTCTGGAGACAGTGGAGGCCTGAAGACAGAGGAGGCCTGGAGACAGTGGAGGCCTGGAGACAGAGGAGGCCTGGAGACAGCGGAAGCCTGGAGACAATGGTAGCCTGGAGACAATGGTAGCTTGGAGACAGTGGAGTCCTGGAGACAGTGGAGTCCTGGAGACAGTGGAGTCCTCGAGACAGTGGAGTCCTGGAGACAGCGGAAACCTGGAGACAATGGTAGCCTGGAGACAATGGTAGCTTGGAGACAGCAGAGTCCTGGAGACAGTGGAGTCCTGGAAACAGTGGAGACCTGAGACAGTGGAGGCCAAGAAACAGCGAAGTCCTGGAGACAGCGAAGGCCTGGAGACAATGAAGGCCTGGAGACAATGAAGGCCTGGAGACAGTAGAGGCCTGGAGACAGAGGAGGCCTGGAGAAAAGGAGGCCTGGAGACAGTGGAGGCATGGAGACAGAGGAAGCTTGGAGACAGAGAAGACCTGGGGACAGCGGAGTCCTGGAGACAGTGGAAGCTTGAAGACAGAGGAGGTGTGGAGCCAGAGGAGGTCTGGAGACAGTGGAGGCCTGAAGACAGAGGAGGCCTGGATACAGTGGAGGCCTGAAGACAGAGGAAGTTTGGAGACAGTGGAGGCCTGGAGACAGTGCTGTCCTATAGACAGAGGAGGCCTGGAGACAGCGGAAGCCTGGAGACAATGGTAGCTTGGAGGCAGTGGAGTCCTGGAGACAGTGGAGTCCTGGAGACAGTGGAGGCCTGGAGACAGTGGAGGCCTGGAGACAGCGGAAGCCTGGAGACAATGGTAGCCTGGAGACAATGGTAGCTTGGAGACAGCAGAGTCCTCGAGACATGGAGTCCTGGAGACAGTGGAGGCCTGGAGACAGTGGAGGCCAAGAAACAGCGAAGTCCTGGAGACAGCGAAGGCCTGGAGACAGTGAAGGCCTGGAGACAATGAAGGCCTGGAGACAGTGGAAGCCTGCAGATAGCGGATGCCTGGAGTCAGAGGAGGCCTGGAGAAAGATGAGGCCTGGGGCATGGAGACAGAGGAGGCCTGGAGAAAGAGGAGGCTTGGAGACAGCGGAGACCTGGAGACAGAGAAGTCCTGGAGACAGCGAAGTCCTGGAGACAGTGAAGTCCTGGAGACAGTGGAAGACTGGAGACAGAGGAGGCCTGGAGACAGTGAAGTACTGGAGATAGTGGAGGCCTAGAGACAGAGGAGGCCTGGAGACAGCGAAGGCCTGGAGACAGTGGAAGTCTGGAGATAGCAGAGGCCTGGAGACAGCGGAGCCCTGGAGATAGCAGAGGCCTGGACACAGAGGAGGCCTGGAGACAGTGGAAGTCTGGAGATATCAGAGGCCTGGAGACAGCGGAGGCCTGGAGACAGCAGAAGTCTGGAGATAGCAGAGGCCTGGACACAGAGGAGGCCTGGAGACAGTGAAGTACTGGAGATAGTGGAGGCCTGGAGACAGAGGAGGCCTGGAGACAGCGAAGGCCTGGAGACAGTGGAAGTCTGGAGATAGCAGAGGCCTGAGACAGCGGAGCCCTGGAGATAGCAGAGGCCTGGACACAGAGGAGGCCTGGAGACAGTGGAAGTCTGGAGATATCAGAGGCCTGGAGACAGCGGAGGCCTGGAGACAGCAGAAGTCTGGAGATAGCAGAGGCCTGGACACAGAGGAGGCCTGGAGACAGCGGAAGACTGGAGACAGCAGAAACCTGGAGAAAGAGGAGGCTTTGAGACAGCGGAGACCTGCGGCCGAGAAGTGAGTGTTATACACCCCACACCTGACAGTACACTGTAAATTGCCAGGATGACATGGAGCAGCAGCTCGACCACCTCTACTGCTCTCCGTCACTCTACAGCACCATGGGACATTATAATTATTAGCATTACAAATGGCGGCTGCATACATTTGCATTGTAGTTCTGACGCTGGATTACCAGAGGCTTCCCTGTAGCTGGATGCGATGCAGATTCCCGGTAATGTCCGGCAGGATGTAATATTCACAGATAGACTTTGTATCTCAGTTCCAAGGACATTTTATTCCTTCTGAGGTTTCACTTGCCATTGACCGGCTGATTCCCGTCGTGCCCATCCCGACCTTCCGAGTGGGGATGTGAATGAATTGAGGGAATATATGAGCGTCCCGTGTGCACAAATCTCACAAAGTGAAGAGAAATTGACTCTGAGTCGATACATTTGCACAATCACGTGTCGATGGCCTGAAGAAGCCTCATTTGTTGTGACATGACTGACATTTCCTATCTAATCTTTCACATCGCTGCCATGTTCCACATCCCAGCGAGACGCCGATGCCGGGTGACATTCGTCTGGAGCCAGAGTGGGCTTTCTGCACGCAATCTGCTCCTTCGCTTTGTGAATTTTCTGGTTTCTGCTGACGTCTCTTCATGGCGTCCGGCTGCTTTGTCCGATTCACATCACTTCATATCAAGTGTAACATCCGCGCAGTAAATGTGACAACGCGCCACCAGATGTTACTGTGTGCGCCGATCATGGGCCATGCTGGGGGAAACATCGATAATGAGCCCCATGGACGGCAGCTGGCATATCACTGACGGATCACACTGGAGCATTAGGGACGCTTTCACACCTCAGTCTTTTCTCTGCATTATTTTCACTGCACTGGATCCATTTTTGCTTCATGTGTCAGTTGTTACAATCCTGCATCCATATGAAAAAGTAAATCTTAGCTTCTTCCACCCGGATGGTGGCACATGGATGACGCCCACCTGCTATCGTTTTTTTTTACAAAGAGTTTGATCCCAAACACGGATCACAGTAGAACATATCTCCATTGTTTTCTTCAGAGGCTGAGGACATTGTGGACATTCAGTTTGCAAGAAAAAAAACAAATTCATTGTAATGAGATTTAATAACAAAAAAAATAGATAAAAAATAGATCAATAATAGATCAATAATAGATATAATAGATAAATAATAGGACCCGTACAGAAACCTGCATGCCGAATAACGCCAGCGCTGGCTAAGCTTTCATCACATTTGGGCTGCACTCCTCCTCATTCTCAGGGATCTCCTGATGGGACCGTTCACTATAACGAGGCAGATGGAGTCATGTTATGCTCCGCCTGGACTCCATTCCGGCAGAATCTATATTTTTAGGCAGTCACAAAGGCCAAATCTACTGTGCTATTATATGTCCAGTCCAGGCGGAGCATCGCGTGACTCCATCTGCCTCATTATAGTGAACGGTACCATCACAAGATCCCTGGGAATCTCATTTTTCAACCCTTCAGACAGAAGTCACAAACATGTACCCGATGTATCCGTCCAGGATGTGGACGTAGCTGAAGCCCCGGTTCACACACATATTTTGTCAATGGTTTTAATCTTTGAATTGTGATTTTCATGGATTTTTCTCCAATTGTTCTTTATTTAACGACATTTCTAACCTGCAATTTTTATACCAATGTAATGGACTATAGGAAAGAGCGAAAAAAGTCTCGTATCTGGAGAAAGCTGCATCTATGAAAGAAAGAAAAACACTGACAATAAGCTGAGAACCAAATAGCAAAACGCATTTGCAGAGACCATATTACATGCAATAGGAAATAATAGAATGGAAAAAATATCAATGTCTACTCACATGCAGTATATGTGGACCATATAGGGACTAACTGTACATAATACAGAAACCACCACACTGAAACAGCCAGAGTCCCATAAAAATGTAAACTTTATTAAGTACAAAAAAGTGCATAAAATCCATAACTGAGGAACAAATGGCAGGGGAGAGGGAAATATGGGGGTACATCCATAAACGCACATGCAAGTGAGCCTAAAAGGTGACCTGCTCATGCAGACATATGATACTAAATATAGGAAATGATACACATCATGAGACTACAGCCACTATGGATAGTCAAAAAAATCAAAGGTAAGTACCATAATACTAAACATAATGATAAGAGGGTTTAATAAATAACCACAGTGGCTACATGCAGCATGGCAGTAACATTCAATTAGAAAGCACAGTCAAGTAGATCGTGCAAGTGGTACAAAAAGCGCTGCATATATCTGAAAAAGGGCAGGAACAGGAGACCGTCAGGCTGACCCCAACGCGCGTTTCGGAGCAAAGGCTCCATCAGGGAGCCACGTGGAGACACGTGACACATGGAGACGCATGGAGACATGTGAAGACACATGGAGACAAGTGGAGACACACAGATACACGTAGAGACACATGGAGACACCTAGAGAAACATGGAGACACATGGAAACATGTGGAGAGACACATGGAGACATGTGAAGACACATGGAGACACATGGAGACACGTGGAGACACATGGAGACACATGTAGACACGTGGAGACACATGGAGACATGTGGAGACACGTGGAGACACATGGAGACATGTGGAGAAACATGGAGACACATGGAGTCACGTGGAGACACATGGAGACACGTGGAGACACATGGAGACATGTGGATACACATGGAGACACAAGGAGACATATTGAGACACAAGGAGACAAGTGGAGACATGTGAAGACGCATGGACATGCGTGGAGACACATGGAGACACGTGGAGACACATGGAGACATGTGGAGACACATGGAGACAAGTGGAGACATGTGGAGACACGTGTACATGCGTGGATACACATGGAGACACATGGAGACATGTGGATACACATGGAGACACGTGGAGACATGTGGAGATATGTGGAGACGTGTGGACATGCGGATACACATGGAGACACAAGGAGACATATTGAGACACAAGGAGACAAGTGGAGACATGTGAAGACGCATGGACATGCGTGGAGACACATGGAGACACGTGGAGACACATGGAGACATGTGGAGACACATGGAGACACGTGGAGACATGTGGAGACACGTGTACATGCGTGGATACACATGGAGACACATGGAGACATGTGGATACACGTGTAGACACATGGAGACACATGGAGCATGCACAGGCCATGGTACAGACCCATGGGGACTCACTGGGCTACTGTGCAGAGTCCATACATGGACCCTACACCAGCAGGTAACCTTACTAATGGCTTTGCTGCATAAATTACATAGTAAGTAGAGAGGGGTGCAAAGACTTGCAGAACTTCTTGCCATCAGTCAGTAATCTTTGGCCTCTGACCGTGAGTGTTGCAAATCTCCTACCTTCTGAGATACTTGTGATTATCCGGGCCAACATGACATGATCTGTGTGTCACAGCACAATGATAACGTCGCTCCAGCCTATGTCGTCAAAAGCTGCGAAAGGGATGTTGGACGTTAAGGGATACATGAGTCGCCATCGATGATAATTCTAAGTGGTATGTGTGGAGAAAACCAGGCACTGCTCATCACCTGCCCAATACAATCCAAACAGTGAAACATGGTGGTGGCAGCATCATGCTATGGGGGTGTTTTTCAGCTGCAGGAACAGGACGACTGGCTGCAATTGAAGAAAACATGAATGCGGCCAAGTACAGAGATATCCTGGATGAAAACCTCTTCCAGAGTGCTCTGGACCTCAGACTTGGCTGAAGGTTCACCTTCCAACAAGACAATGACCCCAAGCACACAGCTAAAATAACAAAGGAGTGGCTTCAGAACAACTCTGTGACCATTCCTGACAGACCCAGCCAGAGCCCTGACCTAAACCCAATGGAGCATCTCTGTAGAGACCTGAAAATGGCTGTCCACCAACGTTCACCATCCAACCTGACGGAACTGGAGAGGATCTGCACGGAAGAATGGCAGAGGATCCCCAAATCCAGGGGTGAAAAACTTGCTGCATCATTCCCAAGAAGACTCATGGCTGTACTCGCTCAAAAGGTGCTTCTACTCAATACTGAGCAAAGGGTCTGAATACTTATGACCATGGGAGATTTCAATTTTTCTTTTTTAATAAATTTGCAAAAATTTCTTCATTTCTGTTTTTATTCAGTCAAGATGGGGTGCAGAGTGTACATTAATAAGAAAAAAAAATGAACTTTTTTAAATTTACCAAATGGATGCAATGAAACAAAGAGTGAAAAATGTAAAGGAGTGTCACAATGTGACATGACCTAACGGGTGGTCGGTCAGCGGACGGCGCAACACACACAATAAATTGGAAAATGGGGAAAGGAAGGCCCTACTGATAGGAAAATGGGGGACAGCCACCACCTGAGCTCAAACCTGAGCCTGTTCCTGCACTCCCCTGACACCCTACGTGGATCCTTCCCCCCACCACCGTCAGGGACCTTGTCCCTCGTTGTTACCTATTACTGCCCTGGATAGTGCACTGGCCGGCAAGGGGCGCTAGCGTCACCACTGCAGATAATACCACACAGGGGACAGTGACAAACATCAAAGGGACAAGGAGAAAACACAGCACTTATCTTCCACCGCTGCCAAACTCCACACCGCAGACAGCACAGCAACAGGACTCCAAAGACCAGAAATGGCTGACACCAGAGAGCTGCTCCTGCAATGCTGGTCTCCATAGAGAAATTCTATCTCCAACAGTCAGCTGATGCATTAGGAGACCAATTAAAGGATGGTGGGAGTGGTCACCACCCACATCAGCTGACCCAGCAATTCTGCAACTGCAGAAGATTGCCAGTGAGGGAAAAACTGACATTATCCCCCCGCTGGCCTGAAAGGAAAAAAGTTACGTTTAAACAGAGTGGAACCAGAGCTGCCACAAATCCAAAAATGGATCGTGACAAGGGGTCTGAATACTTTCCACACCCACTGTATACGTTTATTCTAAATTAAGAATCCATGAGCTAATAAAACATCCCCCGATCATCAGTCAGCTGATGCTCCCATACACATCAGCCTGCCGATATTGGCAGGTTCAACTAATATTAGTCTAATGTGTATGGCGGCCTTTGTGAGTGCCAGTAAGAGATTACTAGGGGATCCTGGCAAACCCCAATATAAGTGAGAAAAGAAAATTACTTCTCAGCCTCAACTCCTTTTGTAGCAGAATAAGTTATTAAATAAAATTAATGAAAAATTGAAGGTTAATTTCTGAACTTTTCAATATATTATTCTTGCTTATTTTTCATTTCATGGAGCTTGGGCAACATTCTGTACAGTAGGGCCACCATATTGTGCTCGCTGCAGACTATAGTGTCGTAGCACCGCGTCCAATTTCCATAAGACCAGAGTGAGGCTCAGTGTGCGCCCGGAGGAGCAGCGTTACCCCACAGACTATAGTGTCGTAGCACCGCGTCCGATTTCCATAAGACCTGAGTGAGGCTCAGTGTGCGCTCGGAGGGGCAGCGTTACCACACAGACTATAGTGTCCTAGCACCGCATCCGATTTCCATAAGACCTGAGTGAGGCTCAGTGTGCGCTCGGAGGGGCAGCGTTACCACACAGACTATAGTGTCCTAGCACCGCATCCGATTTCCATTAGACTTGAGTGAGGCTCAGTGTGCGCTCGGAAGAGCAGCGTTACCCCACAGACTATAGTGTCGTAGCACCGCATCGGATTTCCATAAGACCCGAGTGAGGCTCAGTGTGCGCCCAGAGGAGCAGCATTACCCCACAGACTATAGTGTCATAGCACCGCGTCCGATTTCCATAAGACCTGAGTGAGGCTCAGTGTGCGCCCGGAGGAGCAGCGTTACCCCACAGACTATAGTGTCGAGCACCGCATCTGATTTCCATAAGACCTGAGTGAGGCTCAGTGTGCACTCGGAGGGGCAGCGTTACCCCACAGACTATAATGTCATAGCAGCGCATCCGATTTCCATAAGACCTGAGTGAGGCTCAGTGTGCGCCCGGAGGAGCAGCGTTGCCCCACAGACTATAGTGTCGTAGCACCGCATCTGATTTCCATAAGACCTGAGTGAGGCTCAGTGTGCACTCGGAGGGGCAGCGTTACCCCACAGACTATAATGTCATAGCAGCGCATCCAATTTCCATAAGATCTGAGTGAGGCTCAGTGTGCGCTCGGAGGGGCAGCGTTACCACACAGACTGTAGTGTCCTAGCACCGCATCCGATTTCCATAAGACCTGAGTGAGGCTCAGTGTGCGCCCGGAAGAGCAGCGTTACCCCACAGACTATAGTGTCCTAGCATCGCATCCAATTCCATAAGACTTGAGTGAGGCTCAGTGTGCGCTCGGAAGAGCAACGTTACCCCACAGACTATAGTGTCGTAGCACCGCATCGGATTTCCATAAGACCCGAGTGAGGCTCAGTGTGCGCCCAGAGAGCAGCATTACCCCACAGACTATAGTGTCATAGCACCACGTCCGATTTCCATAAGACCTGAGTGAGGCTCAGTGTGCGCCCGGAGGAGCAGCGATACCCCACAGACTATAGTGTCGTAGCACCGCATCTGATTTCCATAAGACCTGAGTGAGGCTCAGTGTGCACTCGGAGGGGCAGCGTTACCCCACAGACTATAATGTCATAGCAGCGCATCCGATTTCCATAAGACCTGAGTGAGGCTCAGTGTGCGCCCGGAGGAGCAGCGTTACCCCACAGACTATAGTGTCCTAGCACCGCATCCGATTTCCATAAGACCTGAGTGAGGCTCAGTGTGCGCCCGGAGGAGCAGCATTACCCCACAGACTATAGTGTCATAGCACTGCGTCCGATTTCCATAAGACCTGAGTGAGGCTCAGTGTGCGCTCGGAGGGGCAGCGTTACCACACAGACTGTAGTGTCCTAGCACCGCATCCGATTTCCATTAGACTTGAGTGAGGCTCAGTGTGCGCCCGGAGGAGCGGCGTTACCCCACAGACTATAGTGTCGTAGCACCACATCCGATTTCCATAAGACCTGAATGAGGCTCAGTGTGCGCCCAGAGGAGCAGCGTTACCCCACAGACTACAGTGTCCTAGCACCGCATCCGATTTCCATTAGACTTGAGTGAGGCTCAGTGTGCGCCCGGAGGAGCAGCGTTACCCCACAGACTTTAGTGTCCTAGCACCGCATCCGATTTCCATTAGACTTGAGTGAGGCTCCGTGTGCTCCTGGAGGAGGAGCGTTACCCTACAGACTATAGTGTCGTAGCACCACATCCGATTTCCATTAAAACCTTGAATGAGGCTCAGTGTGCGCCCGAGAGCGACGCGTTACCCCACAGACTATAGTGTCATAGCACCACATCCGATTTCCATAAGACTGATGAGGCTCAGTGTGCGCCCAGAGGAGCAGCGTTACCCCACAGACTTTAGTGTCCTAGCACCGCATCCGATTTCCATAAGACCTGAGTGAGGAGTGTGGCCGAGGGGCGTTACCCACAGACATAGTGGAGACCGCACATTCTAAGCGTGTCATGTGTGCCCGAGGCGTGTACCCACAGACTATAGTGTCTAGCACCGCGTCCGATTTCCATAGATCTGAGTGAGGCTCAGTGTGCGCCCGGAGGGGCAGCGTTACCCCACAGACTTATGTGTACTAGCACCGCATCCGATTTCCATAAGACTCTGAGTGAGGCTCAGTGTGCGCCCGGAGGAGCAGCGTTACCCCACAGACTATAGTGTCGTAGCACCGCGTCCGATTTCCATAAGATCTGAGTGAGGCTCAGTGTGCGCCCGGAGGGGCAGTGTTACCCCACAGACTATAGTGTCGTAGCACCGCGTCCGATTTCCATAAGATCTGAGTGAGGCTCAGTGTGCGCCCGGAGGGCAGTGTTACCCCACAGACTATAGTGTCGTAGCACCGCGTCCGATTTCCATAAGATCTGAGTGAGGCTCAGTGTGCGCCCGGAGGGGCAGTGTTACCCCACAGACTATAGTGTCGTAGCACCGCGTCCGATTTCCATAAGACCTGAGTGAGGCTCAGTGTGCGCCCAGAGGAGCAGCGTTACCCCACAGACTATAGTGTCGTAGCACCGCATCCGATTTCCATAAGACCCGAGTGAGGCTCAGTGTGCGCCGGAGGAGCAGCGTTACCCCACAGACTATAGTGTCGTAGCACCACATCCGATTTCCATAAGACCTGAGTGAGGCTCAGTGTGCGCCCGGAGGAGCAGCGTTACCCCACAGACTATAGTGTCGTAGCACCGCGTCCGATTTCCATAAGACCCGAGTGAGGCTCAGTGTGTGCTCGGAGGGGCAGCGTAACCCACAGACTATAGTGTCGTAGCACCGCGTCCGATTTCCATAAGACCCGAGTGAGGCTCAGTGTGCGCTCGGAGGGCAGCGTTACCACACAGACTGTAGTGTCCTAGCACCGCATTGGATTTCCATAAGACCTGAGTGAGGCTCAGTGTGTGCCCGGAAGAGCAGCGTTACCCCACAGACTATAGTGTCCTAGCACCGCATCCGATTTCCATAAGACTTGAGTGAGGCTCAGTGTGCGCTCGGAAGAGCAACGTTACCCCACAGACTATAGTGTCTGTAAGGTTCTTTGTCTCTGTTGACATGTTCCTTGAAACTCAGTTTTCCGTCGGCCATTTTGCTTTCTGTCTTTCTGCAGCTCTTGCCCTCAGTTAATATGGAGTTCCAGTTTTCATGTTCCCGCCCTGATTCTTCCCTCTTGCTTCTTAAGCAGCCTCAGCTGAACAATCAGTGCTCCTGAATCAAGCCTCAGTCAGTCTGTGACCTGACTCCTGGAAACCTTGAACTTGTACTCCAGCTATTCCCTACTGAGGAACCTTTGAACACTTTTGGACTCTGGAAACCTGCTGTTTGGTGAATCCATGTTTGCAGAGGAATTACGGTACAGAGAAGAGATCCTGAACCTGCTTTGGAGATTTATTGTAGTGCTTGAAATTACTCTGGCCTGCTGTGTCTCCTGACTCTGTTCCTGCAAACTGTGTGAACTTTTCAGCATGCTTGTATGAAGTAATACAAGTCATTTCATTTCAACCTATGTCTTCTGTGTTTTCCTCGCACCCAAGCACAAGACGCTATAAGAACTGTACACTATACATGACAAGATTCAGGAGCCAATGTTTAGTGTCTGCTGGGTCTGGGAAAGCCGTGTCTGCTGTGACTGTGGATATCAGATGTCCGTTTAAATACCTTATGTGATGACAGTGGTTGTGACTTCTCACAACCATTCCAGGTGAGCGCATTCCCTTAAAATTTTACTCTGGAGTGTTACCACAGGTAAACACTATTGTTTTTTTTTGTTTGTTTGTTTGTTTTTTTTCCTTTCCTCTTCTCCTTCCAGCACTTCTGCCTTAAAAGATCTGGAAGATGGAGGCCCGCATAAAGGAACTTTGCGGAGTGACTGATACAATCCTTTCAGATGTACAGACATTAAAATCCCGTTTTGCAAGCCTACAGGACCTCACTAATCATAATTTGCAAGTGTTTGGACAGACTACCCAGGAATTGCGAGCCAGGATTGAGGCTCTAGAGGAACGAGCCCAGGCTCCTGCCTAAACCTTTTTCGTTTTGGCGGTGAACCTGAGAAATTCAGGGGATTTATTAATCAATGCAATTTATTTTTCTCTGCACATGCTTCACAATTTCCCAAAGTGCTTACTATAATCATGTTGCTTACCAATAAGGCTTTGATGTGGGCAAATTTTCTGATTGAGACTGAGGATGATTGTTTGAATCACCTTGATGCTTTTATTTCAGCCATGGGGCAGGTGTTTGATGACCCCAATCGAGATGCAACAGCTGAAGCAGCCATGTTAACTTTGCGCCAAGGTAAGCGTTCAGTAGCCGAATATGCCCTGGATTTCAGGAGATGGGGTCTTGATACCACTTGGGACACTTCCGCTAAAAAATCTATTTTTCGGAAAGGGTTGTCTCCACTGATTAAGGATGAACTTGCTCGTGCCGACCCTCCCACTGCGTTAGGTGACTTTATTAACTATTGTATCCGTATTGATGCTCGTCTGACTGAACGCAGACAAGAGAGATGGTTCGAAAATAATCGCACTAACCTTTTACTACCTCCCTCCTCAGCTAAGGAACCTTTGAGTAGGATCACAAGGGAACCAGAACCTGAACCCATGCAGGTGGACTCTTTACAAAGACGGGTTAGTGATGCACGCAAAGAACATCGTATAAAGGAAAATCTATGTTTCTACTGTGGTAAGTCAGGGCACTTCATTATAAACTGCCCCAGCCGTTCTCGTAAGACTACTGCAGCAGTCATTCACTGTGAGTGTTGCGAGAGGAGCTCTGTCATGTCCGAGCCTCAGGCTCCAGAGAGATCTGCTGCAAGAGATCTTGATTTCTCGGACTTAAACTCTGTTAGTTCTGGGGACGATGACGGTATAAACGCTGCAATTTTTCAAGTTTCCTCAGCGATGTCCCAGCTGAGTTGTAAAAGAAACAATTCTCATTGCTTCCTTTCCATCAAACTCTGGGTTAACTCAGTCTGGGTGTCTAGCTCTGCTATGATCGACTCAGGAGCAAGTGGAAATTTTATGGATATCTCCTTTGCTCTGAAACAGGGATACGTTCAGTGAAGAAGGCTACTCCAGTACAGATGGAACTGTGGATGGCTCTCTACTGACTTCTGGACCAGTGGATCAAGAAACAGAGCCTTTGAGGGTCCTTATGGGTAAAGATCATCAGGAGAAAATGTCTTTTATGCTTATCTCTTCTCCCCACTTTTCCATTATTCTAGGGCTACCATGGCTGCAGGCGCAGAATCCTACGATTAACTGGGAGACCAAGGAATTACACTTTCCGGAGAAACAGATGAGTCAAGGAGTTTCAGCTTGCTCTGTTCCTAAAGGAACCATGTCAGTCCCTGAACTACCAGCTGTATACCAGGACTATGTGGATTTATGTGACAAGAAGAACGCTGATCAGCTTCCTCCTCACCGTCCATATGATTGTCCAATTGAATTATTGCCTGGAGCCGAGATACCTTTTGGTAAGATCTACCCCCTAGCGGGGCCCGAGCTAAAAGCTTTGAAGGATTATATAGACGAAAATTTAGCCAAGGGCTTCATACGCCCCTCTTCATCTCCCGCAGGTGCACCCATCTTCTTTGTGAAGAAGAAAGATGGATCTCTGAGACCCTGCATAGACTATAGGGAACTCAATAAGGTTACTATTAGAAACCGTTATCCATTGCCTTTAATCCCTGAGTTGTTGGAGAGAGTGCGGCATGCCAAAATTTTCTCTAAACTGGATCTCCGTGGGGCCTATAACTTGGTCCGTATTAGACCTGGGGATGAAAGGAAGACTGCTTTCAGGTCACGCTATGGACACTTTGAATATCTAGTTATGCCTTTTGGTCTGAGTACTGCCCCAGCCACTTTCCAACACTTTGTGAATGATATCTTCAGGGATCTCCTAGATACATTTGTGGTGATTTATCTGGATGATATTCTAATTTTTTCTAACTCCACAGAGGAACATCATGGACATGTGAGAATGGTCTTAGAACGCCTAAGACAAAACCATCTCTACATCAAACTTGAAAAGTGTGAATTCCATAGGACCGAAATTCAATTTCTGGGGTATGTACTATCTACGCAAGGGATTAGTATGGATGGAAGCAAGACCCAAGCCATCAAGGATTGGCCAATTCCTAGAAATGTGAAGGAGGTGCAGCGCTTCATCGGGTTTGCCAACTTCTATAGACGTTTCATTAAAAATTTTTCTGTGGTAGTGTCACCTATCAGCCAACTTACCCGGAAACAGTCTAGGTTCTCCTGGACCCCGCAAGCTCAGGAAGCATTTTCCTGTTTAAAGGATAAATTTACCACTGCACCTATCTTAGTACATCCCAACCCCGAGCTTGCCTTCATAATAGAGGTGGATGCTTCAGACTGTGCCGTTGGAGCTATACTCTCTCAGAGAACAGGTGAGAAGAATGTCTTGCATCCCTGTGCCTTCTTTTCCCAGCAGTTGTCTTCGGCTGAGAGGAACTACGATGTGGGCAATAAAGAATTGTTGGCCATTATTGCCGCCTTCAAGGAATGGAGACACCTTCTTCAGGGAGCTGCACAGCAAATAGTCGTCCTGACAGACCATCGTAACCTTGAATTTATCAGGTCGGCTAAGTGCCTGACTCCTCACCAGGCTCGCTGGAATCTTTTCCTAAACCAATTTAATTTTGTCATTTCTTATAGACCAGGATCGCGCAATGGAAAGGCTGATGCACTCTCTAGAATTCATTCAGCAGAGACACGTCCACTTACTCCTCCTAAGACTATTCTTCCTGACTCTAGATTCCTGGGAGTGATTCATAATCAAGACCTACTTAAGGACATCAAGGAAGCATACCATGCGGATTCTTTGTTGGCTCAACCCCCAAGGGACGTAAGTCTTGTCTTTAAGAATGGTGTGTGGATTCAGGGACAACGTCTGTATATACCTGAAACAGTCAGATTGAGAGTATTGCAACTCATCCACGATTCCAAGATAGCCGGGCATAGGGGAATTCTAAAGACACAAGAATTTCTTTCCCGTTTCTTTTGGTGGCCCACTTACAGGAAAGATGTCTTAAACTATGTCACTTCATGTGAAGTCTGTGCAAGATGCAAAACACCTCGCTCCTCACCAACTGGTCTGTTGCAACCTCTTCCCACCCCGTCCCGCCCGTGGGGATCCATTTCTATGGACTTCATTGTGGAGTTACCAACCTCTCAAGGGAAGAACACCATTCTAGTGGTGGTTGACCGTCTAACAAAGGCAGCTCATTTTATCCCTTGTGTCGGCTTACCCACTGCAAAACAGACATCAGACTTGATGATTAAGAATGTGTTTCGCTTACATGGAGTACCGGATGAGGTCATTTCGGATCGAGGGGTGCAATTCACTTCAAGGTTTTGGCAAAATTTCTGTGCAGCATTGGACATTAAAGTAAACCTTTCTTCTGCTTTTCATCCTCAGACTAATGGACAGACAGAACGAACCAATCAGACCCTGGAGCAGTATCTCCGCTGCTTTATCTGCCACCTACAAGATGATTGGGTGGATCTACTTCCACTGGCTGAGTTCTCTTATAACAACTCTCAGAGCGCCTCCACTAAGCAGTCTCCTTTTTACTCCAATCTAGGTTATCATCCTAACATTCTTCCTCGATTTCCCATAGATACGCCCTTGCCGGCAGTGGCTGAAAGAACCACTTCTTTACAAAAGAATATGGATCTTCTAAAGGAAAATCTAGAATTGGCTCAGGAAAGGTACAAGAAAGCAGCAGATAAATTTCGTAAACCTGCACCAGCTTTCAAGGTAGGAGATTTGGTCTGGCTGTCAACCAGAAATCTTAAATTAAAGATTCCATCGTCTAAATTGGGACATAAGTACATTGGACCTTATAAGATTAGTAAGATTATAAGTGCTGTTGCTTGTCGTCTTCAACTGCCCAGAACTATGAGAATCCACCCTGTCTTTCATGTATCCCTACTAAAGGCTGCAACACCCAATACATTTCCTGGACGTTCTTCTCCTTGCCCTGACCCAGTGCTGGTCGATGGTCAGGAAGAATTTATGGTGGAAAGGATTCTAGATTCCAGGTTGTACAGAAATCAGTTGCAATATTTGATTAAATGGCAGGGCTACCCAGTGGAGGACAACTCATGGGAACCAGTCAACAATGTAAATGCTCCTCGCCTGCTCCGCCAGTTTCATCAGAGGTACCCTGACAAGCCTGGTCTGAGGTCATCCGGAGGTTGTCCCTAAGGGGGGAGTAATGTAAGGTTCTTTGTCTCTGTTGACATGTTCCTTGAAACTCAGTTTTCCGTCGGCCATTTTGCTTTCTGTCTTTCTGCAGCTCTTGCCCTCAGTTAATATGGAGTTCCAGTTTTCATGTTCCCGCCCTGATTCTTCCCTCTTGCTTCTTAAGCAGCCTCAGCTGAACAATCAGTGCTCCTGAATCAAGCCTCAGTCAGTCTGTGACCTGACTCCTGGAAACCTTGAACTTGTACTCCAGCTATTCCCTACTGAGGAACCTTTGAACACTTTTGGACTCTGGAAACCTGCTGTTTGGTGAATCCATGTTTGCAGAGGAATTACGGTACAGAGAAGAGATCCTGAACATGCTTTGGAGATTTATTGTAGTGCTTGAAATTACTCTGGCCTGCTGTGTCTCCTGACTCTGTTCCTGCAAACTGTGTGAACTTTTCAGCATGCTTGTATGAAGTAATACAAGTCATTTCATTTCAACCTATGTCTCCTGTGTTTTTCTCGCACCCAAGCACAAGACGCTATAGGAACTGTACACTATACATGACAGTGTCGTAGCACCGCATCGGATTTCCATAAGACCCGAGTGAGGCTCAGTGTGCGCCCAGAGGAGCAGCGTTACCCCACAGACTATAGTGTCCTAGCACCGCATCCGATTTCCATTAGACTTGAGTGAGGCTCCGTGTGCTCCTGGAGGAGCAGCGTTACCCTACAGACTATAGTGTTGTAGCACCACATCCGATTTCCATAAGACCTGAATGAGGCTCAGTGTGCGCCCAGGGGAGCAGCGTTACCCCACAGACTATAGTGTCGTAGCACCGCATCCGATTTCCATAAGACCTGAGTGAGGCTCAGTGTGCGCCCGGAGGAGCAGCATTACCCCACAGACTATAGTGTCGTAGCACCGCATCTGATTTCCATAAGACCTGAGTGAGGCTCAGTGTGCACTCGGAGGGGCAGCGTTACCACACAGACTATAGTGTCATAGCAGCGCGTCCGATTTCCATTAGACTTGAGTGAGGCTCAGTGTGCGCTCGGAGGGGCAGCGTTACCACACAGACTGTAGTGTCCTAGCACCGCATCCGATTTCCATTAGACTTGAGTGAGGCTCAGTGTGCGCCCGGAGGAGCAGCGTTACCCCACAGACTATAGTGTCCTAGCACCGCATCCGATTTCCATTAGACTTGAGTGAGGCTCCGTGTGCTCCTAGAGGAGCAGCGTTACCCTACAGACTATAGTGTCGTAGCACCACATCCGATTTCCATAAGACCTGAATGAGGCTCAGTGTGCGCCCAGGGGAGCAGCGTTACCCCACAGACTACAGTGTCGTAGCACCGCATCCGATTTCCATAAGACCTGAGTGAGGCTCAGTGTGCGCCCGGAGGAGCAGCATTACCCCACAGACTATAGTGTCGTAGCACCGCATCTGATTTCCATAAGACCAGAGTAAGGCTCAGTGTGCACTCGGAGGGGCAGCGTTACCCCACAGACTATAGTGTCATAGCAGCGCATCCGATTTCCATAAGACCTGAGTGAGGCTCAGTGTGCGCTCGGAGGGGCAGCGTTACCACACAGACTGTAGTGTCCTAGAACCGCATCCGATTTCCATTAGACTTGAGTGAGGCTCAGTGTGCGCCCGGAGGAGCAGCGTTACCCCACAGACTATAGTGTCCTAGCACCGCATCCGATTTCCATTAGACTTGAGTGAGGCTCCGTGTGCTCCTGGAGGAGCAGCGTTACCCTACAGACTATAGTGTCGTAGCACCACATCCGATTTCCATAAGACCTGAATGAGGCTCAGTGTGCGCCCAGGGGAGCAGCGTTACCCCACAGACTACAGTGTCCTAGCACCGCATCCGATTTCCATTAGACTTGAGTGAGGTTCAGTGTGCGCCCGGAGGAACAGCGTTACCCCACAGACTATAGTGTCATAGCACCACATCTGATTTCCATTAGACTTGAGTGAGGCTCAGTGTGCGCCCGGAGGAGCTGCGTTACCCCACAGACTATAGTGTCCTAGCACCGCATCCGATTTCCATATGACCTGAGTGAGGCTCAGTGTGCGCCCGGAGGAGCAGCGTTACCCCACAGACTATAGTGTCGTAGCACCGCATCCGATTTCCATAAGACCCGAGTGAGGCTCAGTGTGCGCCCGGAGGGGCAGTGTTACCCCACAGACTATAGTGTCGTAGCACCGCGTCCGATTTCCATAAGATCTGAGTGAGGCTCAGTGTGCGCCCGGAGGAGCAGTGTTACCCCACAGACTATAGTGTCGTAGCACCGCGTCCGATTTCCATAAGACCTGAGTGAGGCTCAGTGTGCGCCCGGAGGAGCAGCGTTACCCCACAGACTATAGTGTCGTAGCACCGCATCCGATTTCCATAAGACCCGAGTGAGGCTCAGTGTGCGCCCGGAGGAGCAGCGTTACCCCACAGACTATAGTGTCGTAGCACCGCATCCGATTTCCATAAGACCCGAGTGAGGCTCAGTGTGCGCTCGGAGGGCAGTGTTACCCCACAGACTATAGTGTCGTAGCACCGCGTCCGATTTCCATAAGATCTGAGTGAGGCTCAGTGTGCGCCCGGAGGGGCAGTGTTACCCCACAGACTATAGTGTCGTAGCACCGCGTCCGATTTCCATAAGACCTGAGTGAGGCTCAGTGTGCGCCCGGAGGAGCAGCGTTACCCCACAGACTATAGTGTCGTAGCACCGCATCCGATTTCCATAAGACCCGAGTGAGGCTCAGTGTGCGCCCGGAGGAGCAGCGTTACCCCACAGACTATAGTGTCGTAGCACCGCATCCGATTTCCATAAGACCCGAGTGAGGCTCAGTGTGCGCCCGGAGGAGCAGCGTTACCCCACAGACTATAGTGTCGTAGCACCACATCCGATTTCCATAAGACCTGAGTGAGGCTCAGTGTGCTCCCGGAGGAGCAGCGTTACCCCACAGGCTATAGTGTCGTAGCACCGCGTCCGATTTCCATAAGACCCGAGTGAGGCTCAGTGTGCGCTCGGAGGGGCAGCGTTACCCCACAGACTATAGTGTCCTAGCACCGCATCCGATTTCCATAAGACCTGAGTGAGGCTCAGTGTGCGCCCGGAGGAGCAGCGTTATCCCAGACTATAGTGTCGTAGCACCCCGTCCGATTTCCATAAGACCTGAGTGAGGCTCAGTGTGCGCTCGGAGGGGCAGCGTTACCCCACAGACTATAGTGTCCTAGCAGCGCATCCGATTTCCATAAGACTTGAGTGAGGCTCAGTGTGCGCTCGGAGGAGCAGCGTTACCCCACAGACTATAGTGTCCTAGCACCGCATCCGATTTCATAAGACCTGAGTGAGGCTCAGTGTGCGCTTGGAGTAGCAGCGTTACCCCACAGACTGTAGTGTCGTAGCATCGCGTCCGATTTCCATAAGACCCGAGTGAGGCACAGTGTGCGCCCGGAGGAGCAGCGTTACCCCACAGGCTATAGTGTTGTAGCACCCCGTCCGATTTCCATAAGACCTGAGTGAGGCTCAGTGTGCGCTCGGAGGAACAGCGTTACAGACTGTTCTCGGTGTTACGGTCCTTTCTTGTACGGAGCCGTAAATGCCTGGGGCGGTAAGTACATGACAAATGTTTTCAAGCCTTTGTTGCTAATTCTCCATTAATAAATCCGCACACATCCAGGAGGCTCAGAACCGATGGAACCACTTCCCAGCCTTGTAGGGGCTGAAGTTGGGCGAGGAGATGGGACGCGGCTCCTCGGCTGATTTGACTGATCAGCAGATGTAAATAGCCTTATAAATTATGCCACACAACATAACTATTTATGATCCTCGCTGCAGACATGCTACATCCATTTTACTTTGCCCCGAGCGTTTTCTTCCTTTTTAATTTCCTTTATGTCAGCAACTTTTGTGCTGTTTGATATGTTATTTCCATTGATTGCCTTACCTTCTAATTGTTACTGCGAGGCACTGCGCATTGTTATTGTGGCTTTTCAGGAGACATGGGGGAGATGCTAATGGATTCAATCATTTGATAATCCAATGATGCAATCAACATAATTGTAGGCTGTGATGTCTTCTGTGGATCCGCAGACGTCTCATCCAGGAGAGAAAAATCACACAAAAAAGATAAAAACACAGAGAAACTGGCAATTACCCTGCGCTTCGACATTCAGCACAAAATGTTGAATGTTTTCACGCGCTTTCTGCTCTAATCCCATAATCTGCAGCCAGGCCAGCAGAATTTCACGAAAACAGAGCAGAAACACATACGGCCAATGTAAATACGTGCAAATGAGCTGTTCTATCTAGAAGCAAAAAGTCAATTTTAATCTCAATCCACTTTCATGGATGTCATATTGCAATTTCCCGCTCCTTATAGCGGTGATTTTAATGCTCACGGAGTGGCGCTTGGGGGACGGGGTGTTTACATATCCTCAATCACAGAGGTCAGACTTAAGAAGTAAATCAGCCCCCGGTAATTGGGGTTTAGAAGCTGCAGAGCTGCAGAGAACACTCACACTCTGCTACACACTTTAAGTGGTTTTCAACTTTTAGAAAAGTCGACCCCAAATGTTTCCTGTAATGTAAACTAACATCAGATGGTCCTCCTCACCCTCACTGGGTCCAACACCGGCTCCCCATTGCTGCTACCGTCTGAGAGTTTGGCTGCAGCTGTGACATAATGTTGACAGTTCACATCACTGCTGCAGCCATGGTTGTGTAGTCTCCCAAATGACTGCCGTCATTAGCACCAGCGGTACTCGCTAAATTATCCGTTCAGTGCACAGAATCACAGGCGCTTATGGTCACAAGTGAACAAAGCCTTTTTAATAGGGCAAAAGTCCAGTTTTGGGCGACACTTCAAAAGTAAAGGAACTCGGAGGTTAGGTGAATAAGGTTCACCAGCCCCTCATCAGGGCGGACTCCGGACAGGGGGTGATCCAGGGTTGGACTGGCCCACCAGAGAACCGGCGAATCCTCCGGTGGGCCCTGGCTTCTCCTTAAGGAGAGTTCATAGTGCAAACCTTGCAGTTACTATGGGGCTCTTCAGTGGGGGAGGAAGGTGGGCCCCCAGAATCAAATCCTCCGGTGGGCCCAGTGTTCTTCAGTCTGACCCTGGGGTGATCCCTAGACTATTTGGCCTTTCAGACTGAAACACCTTCTTATCGTTTGTCCATAGAACAGTAAGAAGTGACCTTTGTGTTTGATGCCCACACTGTCGTGTTACCTCTGGTAATGTATCTACATTGGTTACCCGCTACTGTAGGCCTCGGTCCTCTGTGATTTTGGTCCACTGACCAGATAATCTAACGGGAATCATTGGTCATAATACTATGTAACTGTTTCATACAGCAGTTTGGGAGCATAACTCTGTGCACATTCATGCCAAGGTATTTGTGTTTGTATCTTTACTAGCAGCGATCTCTGAGTGTTACCAATATTTAGTAGAAGTTGTGCTTTAAAGCCCAACCAGGTCTGAGTCTACAACCAGTCAGGTTTGATTCTACGACCAGTCAGATTTGATCCTACGACTGGTCAGATTTGAGGCTACATCCAGTCAGATTTGAGGCTGCGACCAGTCAGGTTTGAGTCTACATCTAGGAAGGTTTGAGTCTACGACCAGTCATGTTTGAGTCTACGACCAGGCAGGATAGAGTCTACGACCAATCAGGTGTGAGGCTACATACAGTCAGATTTGAGTCTACGACCAGCCAGGTATGAGGCTACATCCAGTCAGATTTGAGGCTACGACTAGTCAGGTTTGAGTCTACATCTAGGCAGGTTTTGAGTCTACGACCAGTCATGTTTGAGTCTACGACTAGGCAGGATGGAGTCTACGACCAGTCAGGTGTGAGGCTACATACAGTCAGATTTTTGACTACGACCAGTCAGGTTTGAGTCTACATCTAGGAAGGTTTGAGTCTACGACCAGTCATGTTTGAGTCTACGACCAGGCAGGATGGAGTCTATGACCAGTCAGGTGTGAGGCTACATCCAGTCAGATTTTTGGTTACGATCAGGCAGGATGGAGTCTACGATCAGTCATGTGTGAGGCTACATCCAGTCAGATTTGAGGCTGCGACCAGGCAGGTTTGAGTCTACGTCTAGTAAGGTTTGCGTTATGATTTGGTAGCTGAGGAGAGCAGGCAAAAACGGCAATACACCAGAGAGGTTGGAATCTACTGGATTGCAGTACCCTAACTAACCACCACAACTAAAGGCAGCCGTGGAGCGTACCTACGTTGGTCCTAGACGCCTCGTCACAGCCTGAGAGGCTAACTACACCTAAAGATAGAAAGAGGAAAGCTATCTGCCCCGGAGCAGATCCCTAAAGAACATAGGAAGCCCCCAAACATATAATGGCGGTTAGACAAGAGGAAATACAGACACAGACAGAAAATAGTATGAGCAAACGTTGGGGCCCAATCTACCTGGACAGAAACGGATAGGAAGGACACTTACTGCAATCCAAAAAAACTTAAAAAATACCAACTCTACTAATTGCAAAAACACCTGAGATCACATGACCTCTACCACCTAAATTAGTTCTCTGGTGTAACAAAACTAAGCCGCAGCCACTGAAAAAACTGGAAAAGGCAAATGAACAAATAACAGTGGCTCAGATAAACTGAGAGGAGCACAAACCCCCAGAGGGGACCTGGCTGACCTCCACAGAAGTGCAGGAAAAAATGCAAAAATCAAGCACAAAAATAAAAGCAGAAAATATCTTATCTGTTAGCAGAAGATGCAGGCAAGACTCAGCAAGCTTCCAAGTGAACCAGGAACCAAAGTTGAGACAAGAACAATTGATCACCGGCAACCCTGATGGGAGGGAACCTCCCTTATATAAGACCAGTCTGTAACTCCTGATTGCCAATCTTCACAATCTTCATTGAATGGTTCAGTACTGTTTGTAACCACCAGAGGGAGCTTCTGCTCAGAATTAATTTCTAACACATTCACAACAGTACCCCCCCCTTGAGGAGGGGTCACCGAACCCTCATTTGGGCAACCAGGTCGGTCAGGATGAGCTCTGTGATACGCACGGATCAGTCTCCTAGCATGGATGTCCGAAGCAAACACCCAGATAACGGTCATTCTCTGAGAAACAGGGAGGTCGGAAATGAAATCCATAGAGATATGGGTCCATGGTCTCTTGGGCACAGGCAATGGCATCAACAAACCACTAGAGCGAGAGCAAGGCTTGGAGCGAGAGCAAGTCCCGCAGGACTGCACAAATTCCCTGACGTCACTAGACAAAGTAGGCCACCAAAAGGACTGACTAACCAAGTCTCTGGTACCAAAAATTCCGGGATGACCAGCCAACGCGGAACAATGAATCTCAGACATCACACTCTTTTTCCACCGTTCTGGGACAAACAATTTCCCAACAGGGCAGCGCTCGGGTTTATCCTCCTGACTCCCTTCCAGAGCCAGTCTCAAATTGGGCGAGATGGCGGAAAGAACTACACCCTCTTTCAAAATAACAGCAGGATCAGATAACTCAGGAGAGTCCGCAAAGAAACTCCTTGAGAGGGCATCCGCCTTAACATTCTTAGTGCCAGGAAGAAAGGAAACCACAAAATTAAAACGTGTGAAAAACAAGGCCCACCTGGCCTGTCTAGGATTAAGTTGCTTGGCTGATTCCAGATAAACCAGATTCTTATGGTCCGTGAGGACCACCACCTGATGTTTGGCTCCCTCCAGCCAATGTCTCCACTCTTCAAAAGCCCACTTCATGGCCAATAACTCCCGATTACCCACGTCATAATTACGTTCAGTTGGAGAAAATTTTCGAGAGAAAAAGGCACAAGGGTTACTTTTAGAGGTCTCTGGATCTCTTTGGGACAAAACGGCACCTGCCCCAATTTCAGAGGCATCAACCTCCACCTGAAATGGCAGAGAAACATCAGGCTTCCGTAGAACAGGAGCAGAAGTGAATCTCTGCTTAAGTTCCTGAAACGCAGAGACTGCCTCAGGAGGCCAATTCACCACATCAGAACCCTTTTTGGTCAAATCAGTCAATGGTTTAACAATAACAGAGAAATTACCAATAAATTTACGATAAAAATTGGCAAAACCCAAGAATCTCTGAAGAGGCTTTAATGAAGTAGGTTGGACCCAATCACAGATGGCCTGAACCTTGACCGGGTCCATTTCAATAACAGATGGGGACAAAATGAATCCCAGAAATGAGATCCTCTGTACGCCAAAAAGACACTTTGATCCCTTCACATACAGAGCATTCTCTCTCAAAATCTGGAACACAGTCCGAACATGTTTCACATGAGAGTCCCAGTCATTGGAAAAAATCAAGATATCATCCAAATAAACAATCAGAAATTTATCCACAAAATCCCTGAAAATGTGATTCATGAAGGACTGGAAGACGGAAGGAGCATTAGTGAGCCCAAAGGGCATCACTAGGTACTCAAAATGCCCCTCTGGGTATAAAGGGAAACCCACAACGTTTAGCAAAATCAAAATCCATCAGGTTAATAGCTGCTTCCGAATCAACAAAATCCTGAGCAGAAAATGTGGACAGGGAGCAAATCAGGGTAACAGTCAACAGAAATTTAGTCTGAACACTACCCAAGACAACTGAGCGTGCAAAACGTCTTCCCCGCTTAGGGCAGACTGAAATAGCATGAGAGGCGTCACCACAGTAGAAACATAACCCATTGCATTTTCGAAACTCATGACGCTGTGCCCCAGAAGCCACTCTATCACACTGCATGGGTTCAGAAGCTGGTTCACAAGGCAACACTATTCCACGCATACCTCTACGCTCACGCAAACGTCTGTGTAAGGTTCTGTGTACATGTTCCTGAAACTCAGTTTGTTCGTCAGCCATTTTACTTTCTGTCTTGCTGCAGCTATCTTGCCCTCAGTCAAAATGGAGTTTCCAGCTTGCATGTTCCCACCCTGATTCTCTCCTTTTGCTTCTTAAGCAGCCACAGCTGAGCAATCAGTGCTTCAGAATCTAGCCTGCAGTGAACCTGTGACCTGACTCCTAAAGCCTTGGACCTTGTACTCCAGCTATTCCTACTGAGGAACTCTGAAGCACTTGTGGACTCTGAACCCTGCTCTTTGAAAGACCCACGTTTGCATGGACTTACGGTAACAGAGAAGAAGATCCTGAACCTGTTGTGGAGAGTGATTGCTGAGCTTAGATTACTCTGGCCTGCTGTGTCTCCTGCTTCTGTGTCTGCAAACTGTGTGACTATTTTTGCCAACTTGTATGAAGTAATACAAGACTTTCTATATCAAACCTGTGTCTCATGTATTTTCATCGCACCCAAGCACAAGACGCTATATGAACTGTACTACATACATTACAAGATTCTGAAGCCAAAACGTTAGTGTCTGCTGGGTCTGGAAAGGCTGTGTCTGCTGTAACTGTGGATATCGGATGTCCGGTTGTACTTTCTGTGATGACAGTGGTTGTGACTTCTCACAACCATTCCAGGTGAGCAATTCCCTTAAGTGTTTTTTTTTCTGCAGTGTTACCACAGGTAAACACTATTGTTTTTTTTTTTTTTTCTCTTTTCTCTTTTTTGTCTGCTGTAACTGTGGATATCAGATGTCCGGGTGAACTTTCTGTGATGATAGTGGTTGTGACTTCTCACAACCATTCCAGGTGAGCAGTTCCCTTAATTTTTTTTCTCTCTGCAGTGTTACCACAGGTAAACACTATTGTTTTTTTTTTCTCCTCTCCTCTTCTTCCAGTACTCCTGTCTTAAAAGATCTGGAAAATGGAGGCCCGCATAAAGGAACTTTGCGGAGTGACTGATAATATCCTTGCAGATTTGCAGAATATAAAGACCCGTTTTTCAAGCCTACAGGACCTCACTAATCACAATTTGCAAGTGTTTGGACAGACTGCCCAGGATTTGCGAGCCAGGATTGAGGTTCTAGAAGAGCGAGTCCAGGCTCCTGCCGTAGCCCCGAGTTCTGGGATTCCCAAGTTGCCCCCTTTTCGTTTTGGCGGTGAACGTGAGAAATTCAGGGGATTTATTAATCAATGCAATCTTTTTTTTTCTGCACATGCTTCACAATTTCCCACTGAACGATCTAAGGTGCTTACTATAATTATGTTGCTTACCAACAAGGCTTTGATGTGGGAAAACCCTCTGATTGAGACTGAGGATGATTGTTTGAATCACCTTGATGCTTTTATTTCAGCCATGGGGCAGGTGTTTGATGACCCCAATCGAGGTGCAACAGCTGAAGCAGCCATGTTAGCTTTGCGCCAAGGTAAGCACTCGGTAGCTGAATATGACTTGGATTTCAGGAGATGGGCCCTTGATACCACCTGGGACAGTTCCGCCAAAAAATCTATTTTTCGAAAGGGGTTATCTCCACTGATTAAGGATGAACTTGCTCGTGCCGACCCTCCCACTGCGTTAGGTGACTTTATTAACTACTGCATCCGTATTGATACTCGTCTGACTGAACGCAGGCAAGAGAGATGGTTCGAAAGCAATCGCACTAACCTTTTCCTACCTTCCTCTCCAGCTAAGGAACCTTTGAGTAGGATTACACGGGAACCTGAACCTGAACCCATGCAGGTAGACTCTTTACAACGACGGGTTAGTGATGCACGCAAGGAACATTGTTTTAAGGAAAATCTATGTTTCTATTGTGGTAAGTCAGGGCACTCCATTATAAACTGCCCCAGCCGTTCTCGTAAGACTACTGCAGCACTCATTCATTGTGAGTGTTGCGAGAGGGGATCTGTCAGGTCCGAGCCTCAGGCTCCAGAGAGATCTGCAGCAACAGATCTTGATTTCTTGGACTTAAACTCCGTTACCTCTGAGGACGTTGACTGTGTAAACGCTGCCATTTTTCAAGTTTCCTCAGCGGTGTCCCAGCTGAGTTGTAAGAAAAACAATTCTCATTGCTTTCTTTCCATCAAACTCTGGGTTGACTCAGCTTGGGTGTCTAGCTCTGCTATGATCGACTCAGGGGCAAGTGGAAATTTTATGGATGTCTCCTTTGCTCTGAAACAGGGGATACGTTCAGTGAAGAAGGCTACTCCAGTACAGATGGAAACTGTGGATGGCTCCCTGCTGACCTCTGGACCAGTGGATCAGGAAACAGAGCCTTTGAGGGTTCTTATGGGTAAAGATCATCAAGAGAAACTGTCCTTTATGCTTATCTCTTCTCCCCACTTTCCCATTATTCTAGGGCTACCATGGCTGCAGGCTCAGAATCCTACCATTAACTGGGAGACCAAGGAATTACACTTTCCAGAGAAACAGATGAGTCCAAAAGTTTCAGCTTGCTCTGTTCCTAAAGGAACCATGTCAGTCCCTGAACTACCAGCTGTATACCAGGACTATGTGGATTTATGTGACAAGAAGAACGCTGACCAGCTTCCTCCTCACCGTCCATATGATTGTCCAATTGAATTATTGCCTGGAGCAGAGATACCTTTTGGTAAGATCTACCCCCTGGCGGGGCCCGAGCTAAAGGCTTTAAAGGATTACATAGACGAAAATCTAGCCAAGGGCTTCATACGCCCTCTTCATCTCCTGCAGGTGCACCCATCTTCTTTGTAAAGAAGAAAGATGGATCTCTGAGACCATGCGTAGACTATAGGGAACTCAATAAGGTTACTATTAGAAACCGTTATCCATTGCCTTTAATCCCTGAGTTATTGGAGAGAGTGCGACATGCCAAAATTTTCTCTAAACTAGATCTTCGTGGGGCCTATAACTTAGTCCGTATTAGACCTGGGGATGAATGGAAGACTGCATTCAGGTCACGCTATGGACACTTTGAATATCTAGTTATGCCTTTTGGTCTGAGTACCGCCCCAGCCACTTTCCAACACTTGGTGAATGACATCTTCAGGGATCTCCTAGATACATTCGTGGTAATTTATTTGGATGATATTCTAATTTTTTCTAACTCCACAGAGGAACATCATGGACATGTGAGAATGGTCTGGAACGTCTAAGACAAAATCATCTTTACATCAAACTTGAAAAGTGTGAATTCCATAGGACCGAAATTCAATTTCTGGGGTATGTACTGTCTACACAAGGAATTAGTATGGATGGAAGCAAAACCCAAGCCATCAAGGATTGGCCAAGTCCTAGAAATGTGAAGGAGGTACAGCGCTTCATCGGGTTTGCCAACTTCTATAGACGTTTCATTAGAAATTTCTCTGAGGTAGTGTCACCTATCACCCAACTTACCCGGAAAGAGTCTAGGTTCCTCCTGGACTCCCCAAGCCCAGGAAGCATTTTCCCGTCTAAAAGATAAATTTACCACTGCACCTATCCTAGTACATCCCAACCCCGAGCTTGCCTTCATAATAGAGGTGGATGCTTCAGACTGTGCCGTTGGAGCTATACTCTCTCAGAGAACAGGTGAGAAGAATGTCTTGCATCCCTGTGCCTTCTTTTCCCAGCAGTTGTCTTCGGCTGAGAGGAACTACGATGTGGGCAATAGAGAGTTGTTGGCCATTATTGCCGCCTTCAAAGAATGGAGACACCTTCTTCAGGGAGCTGCACAGCAAATAGTCGTCCTGACAGATCATCGTAACCTTGAGTTTATCAGGTCGGCTAAGTGCCTGACTCCTCGCCAGGCTCGCTGGAATCTTTTCTTAAACCAATTTAATTTTATCATTTCTTATAGACCAGGATCGCGCAATGGAAAGGCTGATGCACTCTCTAGGATTTACTCAGCAGAGACACGTCCAATTACTCCTCCTAAGACTATTCTTCCTGACTCTAGATTCCTAGGAGTAATTCATAATCAAGACCTACTTAAGGACATCAAGGAAGCATACCATGCGGATTCCTTTTTGGCACAACCCCCAAGGGACGTAAGTCTTGTCTTTAAGAATGGTGTGTGGATTCAGGGACAACGCCTGTATATTCCTGAAACAGTCAGATTGAGAGTATTGCAACTCATTCACGATTCCAAGATAGCTGGGCATAGAGGAATTCTAAAGACACAGGAATTTCTCTCTCGTTTCTTTTGGTGGCCCACTTGCAGGAAGGATGTTTTAAACTATGTCACTTCATGTGAAGTCTGTGCAAGATGCAAAACACCTCGCTCCTCACCAACTGGTCTGTTACAGCCTCTTCCCACCCCGTCCCGCCCGTGGGGATCCATTTCTATGGACTTCATTGTGGAGTTACCAACCTCTCAAGGGAAGAACACCATTCTAGTGGTGGTTGACCGTCTAACAAAGGCAGCTCATTTTATCCTTGTGTCGGCTTACCCACTGCAAAACAGACATCAGATTTGATGATTAAAGATGTGTTTCGCTTACATGGAGTACCGGATGAGGTTATTTCGGATCGAGGGGTGCAATTCACTTCTAGGTTTTGGCAAAATTTCTGTGCAGCATTGGACATTAAAGTAAACCTTTCTTCTGCTTTTCATCCCCAGACTAATGGACAGACCGAACGAACCAATCAAACCCTGGAGCAGTATCTCCGCTGCTTTATCTGCCACCTACAGGATGATTGGGTGGATCTACTTCCATTAGCTGAGTTCTCGTATAACAACTCTCAGAGTGCCTCCACTAAGCAGTCTCCTTTTTACTCTAATCTAGGTTATCATCCTAACATTCTACCACGATTTCCCATAGAAACGCCTTTACCAGCAGTGCTGAAAGAATCACGTCTTTACAGAAGAATATGGATCTTCTAAAGGAGAATCTGGAATCGGCTCAGGAAAGGTACAAGAAAGCAGCAGATAAATTTCGTAAACCTGCACCAGCTTTCAAGGTAGGAGACTTGGTCTGGCTGTCAACCAGAAATCTTAAGTTAAGGATTCCATCGTCTAAGTTGGGACATAAGTACATTGGACCCTATAAAATCAGTAAAATTATAAGTGCCGTTGCTTGTCGTCTTCAACTGCCCAGAACTATGAGAATTCACCCTGTCTTTCATGTATCCCTACTAAAGGCTGCGACACCCAATACGTTTCCTGGACGTTCTTCTCCTTGCCCTGACCCAGTGCTAGTCGATGGTCAGGAAGAATTTGTGGTGGAAAGGATTTTAGATTCCAGGTTGTATAGAAATCAGTTACAATATCTGATTAAATGGCAGGGCTACCCAGTGGAGGACAACTCATGGGAACCAGTCAATAACGTTAATGCTCCTCGCTTGCTCCGTCAGTTTCATCAGAGGTACCCACACAAGCCTGGCCTGAGGTCATCCGGAGGTTGTCCCTAAGGGGGAGTAATGTAAGGTTCTGTGTACATGTTCCTGAAAACTCAGTTTGTTCGTCAGCCATTTTACTTTCTGTCTTGCTGCAGCTATCTTGCCCTCAGTCAAAATGGAGTTTCCAGCTTGCATGTTCCCGCCCTGATTCTCTCCTTTTGCTTCTTAAGCAGCCACAGCTGAGCAATCAGTGCTTCAGAATCTAGCCTGCAGTGAACCTGTGACCTGACTCCTAAAGCCTTGGACCTTGTACTCCAGCTATTCCTACTGAGGAACTCTGAAGCACTTATGGACTCTGAACCCTGCTCTTTGAAAGACCCACGTTTGCATGGACTTACGGTAACAGAGAAGAAGATCCTGAACCTGTTGTGGAGAGTGATTGCTGAGCTTAGATTACTCTGGCCTGCTGTATCTCCTGCTTCTGTGTCTGCAAACTGTGTGACTATTTTTGCCAACTTGTATGAAGTAATACAAGACTTTCTATATCAAACCTGTGTCTCATGTATTTTCATCGCACCCAAGCACAAGACGCTATATGAACTGTACTACATACATTACAGTCTGTCAATTTGAATCGCTAATGACATAGAATCATTGAGACCAGAGGGGACAGGGAATCCCACCATAACATCCTTTACATTATCTGACAGACCCTTCCGAAAAAGGGCTGCCAAAGCATCGTCATTCCATTTGGTCAGGACTGCCCACCTACGGAATCTCTGACAGTATAACTCAGCGTCATCAAGCCCCTGATTTAATGCCAACAAGGTTTTTTCAGCTTGATCAGTGACATTAGGCTCATCGTACAATAACCCCAGAGCCAGAAAAAATGCATCAACATTACTCAAAACAGGGTCCCCAGGTGTCAGGGAAAAAGCCCAATCCTGAGGATCGCCGCGCAGGAGAGAGATGACAATTTGAACCTGCTGCGCTGCGTTTCCTGAGGACTTAGGTTTTAAGGCAAAAAACAACTTACAGTTATTTTTGAAATTCAGAAATTTAGCTCGATCCCCTAAAAACAAATCTGGCATGGGGATCCTAAGTTCCACAACCGGCAACCCTGCAAGATAGGTAGCAATACTCCGAACTTCAGTGGCAAGCTGATCCACACGGCCAGACAACTGTGCAAACTCCATTGAGAGAAAAAAAAATCCTCAGCACCCAGAGAAAAAGAGGGAAGAAAAAAAAATGCAACAAACAGAAAAAAAAAAATCTCTGACAACTCTGACAACTTTTTTTTTTCACACTATTTTTCCCTTCTGTGAGTACCATATAACATATAATTTTCAGTTTGGCCGGTGATACTGTTATGATTTGGTAGCTGAGGAGAGCAGGCAAAAACGGTAATACACCAGAGAGGTTGGAATCTACTGGATTGCAGTACCCTGACTAACCACCACAACTAAAGGCAGCCGTGGAGCGTACCTACGTTGGTCCTAGACGCCTCGTCACAGCCTGAGAGGTTAACTACACCTAAAGATAGAAAGAGGAAAGCTATCTGCCCCGGAGCAGATCCCCAAAGAACATAGGAAGCCCCCAAACATGTAATGGCGGTTAGACAAGAGGAAATACAGACCCAGACAGAAAATAGTATGAGCAAACGTTGGGGCCCAATCTTCCTAGAAAGAAAGGATAGGAAGGAAACTTACTGCAATCCAAAAAACTTAAAAAAATACCAACTCTACTAATTGAAAAAACACCTGAGATCACACGACCTCTACCACCTAAATTAGTTCTCTGGTGTAACAAAACTAAGCCGCAGCCACTGAAAAAACTGGAAAAGGCAAATGAACAAATAACAGTGGCTCAGATAAACTGAGAGGAGCACAAGCCCCCAGAGGGGACCTGGTTGACCTCCACAGAAGTGCAGGAAAAAATGCAAAAAGCAAGCACAAAAATAAAAGCAGAAAATATCTTAACTGTTAGCAGAAGATGCAGGCAAGACTCAGCAAGCTTCCAAGTGAACCAGGAACCAAAGTTGAGACAAGAACAATTGATCACTGGCAACCCTGATGGGAGGGAACCTCCCTTATATAAGACCAGTCTGTAACTCCTGATTGCCAATCTTCACAATCTTCATTGAATGGTTCAGTACTGTTTGTAACCACCAGAGGGAGCTTCTGCTCAGAATTCATTTCTAACACATTCACAACAGGTTTGAGTCTACGACCAGTCTTGTTTGAGTCTACGACCAGGCAGGATGGAGTCTACGACCAGTCAGGTGTGAAGCTACATCTAGGAAGGTTTGAGTCTACGACCAGTCTTGTTTGAGTCTACGACCAGGCAGGATGGAGTCTACGACCAGTCAGGTGTGAAGCTACATCTAGGAAGGTTTGAGTCTACGACCAGTCTTGTTTGAGTCTACGACCAGGCAGGATGGAGTCTACGACCAGTCAGGTGTGAAGCTACATCTAGGAAGGTTTGAGTCTACGACCAGTCTTGTTTGAGTCTACGACCAGGCAGGATGGAGTCTACGACCAGTCAGGTATGAGGCTACATTCAGTCAGATTTGAAGCTACGACCAGGCAGGTTTGAGTCTGCGACATCAATATCTGATGAGTGTGGTATCAGTTCTATGGATAACCAGCGGTTTAGAGGAGTCAGGGTTTTCATGGAAGCAAGGCAGCCTCTTTAATGTTTCCGCTACTATACACCTGCATTCCTTCTACTCACAGCTGAGCTAAATAACGCAGCAGTTAAGTGCACAGCTGGACACTACACGACCCATTACAGATAAGACAGGGTGCAGACATATATAGCTGCCTAAATACTGAAGAGGCTGCAGCTGGAATTCATCCTTGGGGTGATGAGAGTTGATTCAACTCCAATCTAATATTGTCTTTATTGTGCTCCCCCCATAAAAGCTGCCACCAGGTGCCCAAGAAGCAAAATAACCCTGTGTCCCCATATATAATAATGACACAAATAACTGAGTACACAGTGGATACATGCAGTCTCTATACAGTGCTCGATGGCTCACCAGGGATGTAACTGTAGTATTAATACTGAAGAAAGCACAGGAACGCAGGATGCAGTGAGGAGCAGGAGGCAGAGCAAGAGTTAAAGGGTTTATTACAGGGGATACTCTGCAGGGAGAGTAATGGGGGGGAAGAAAGTTTGTAAACAAGGGAAAAAGAAAAACAATTTGTCTAGGTAACTGGTAATCTTATCAGTCTGATGTTTTCAGGGTGGTGTAGGCTTCTTATCCCACGGGGGGCGCTGCAGGAAGCGCGTGAGGTCTCTGGCTCGGTCATGAAGGAAATTGATGCACTGTGTCCTGACGGTAGCGGCGAGTCCTGCGTCTCCTGAGCGAGGTCCTGCAGGGATGAAGCAGCGTATGTGCCGTGAAGTAGTCTCTGGTTCCGCCAAAGTGTGGCGGAGTTCAATGGAGGAGGGGGAGTAAACTAGCCGGCTCCGGCTGATCCCTCAGTTCAGAAGTCGGCTGCGCACCCGCGCCAGTCCCCTTTTCCAGCGCTCAGCTCCTTTTATCTATGTCGCGCCCCCCTCAGTCAAGTGCTAAGGGCGGTCCAGGTCAGAACGCTTTCCCCCCGGAAACAATGGTGACACCCCCGATGGTTCCGGGACCGGCACGAGAGAAGATTCACAGGCCCGGTCTATCTTCCTGCAATACCGCCAATAAAAATGTTACTTCAAAACAGCAGGTTCTGTTATGTCACAAATAACCTTCAAAAGTATATTGTCATAGAAGTATACACACGTGTGCGTACACACTTATACAAAATCACATACATATATACACACATTAACACAAACATGCACACATACACGCGCTCACACATACATACTCACACATATACCCACATACACAAACATGCACGCATACACACACATACATGAATAAACACATACGCACATACATTCACACATACACACATACACCCACACACACACATACAAGCATACATCCACATACATACACGCACACATACAGACACATACACGCATACAGATACACACACATAAATGGAACAAACACACATATACATATATGTACGCATACCCCACACACACACATGCACACGCAGATATACACACATACATACACACACACATACAGTACATACGTATACATGCATACACACATACACACCCATATACATACACACTCACATGCACATACGCACACATACACACACTCACATGCACATACGCACACACACACACACATACACACACGAGCACATACACACATGCACACCCATACGCACACATACACATACACACACATACACACATGCACATACACACATGCACACCCATATGCACACACACACATACACACACACACACATACACATGCACACACACAGTACATACGTATACATGCATACACACATACACACCCATACACATATACACACACACATACACACCATAAGCACACATACACACACACACACACATACACACCCATACGCACACATACACACACGCACACATACACACACACATACACACACAACACACATACACATGCACACACACAGTACATACGTATACATGCATACACACATACACACCATACACATACACACACACATACACACCTATAAGCACACATACACACCCATACACATACACACACACATACACACACACACACATACACACCCATACGCACACATACACACACGCACACATACACACACACATACACACACATACACACACATACACACACATACTGTCTTTCTGGATGACTTTCAGTGCTGATGGCTGATGTGTGCAATCTGTAAGGAGCAGCTTCTTCATGGAGAATGAGCGGCCACCACTGCCCGTCCTCTGTCCAGAAATGCTCCCTGTCTCCATACATGTCCGGAGGAGTAACTGTTCTCTTACTTCTGCCCCTGCTCAGCCCAACAGATAATGGGCAGGAATACCAGATGCCGGTCCTGGATCCTGCCGAGCTCTGCACTAGGAGCAGTTAGGGGGCAGCAGAGTGTGGGACATTAATAGCCCCATAGGGCCGGCTAGTACGCGGCGTCCTTCCATACAGCGGGGTAAGGCTAGTTTCACACATCCGTTTTTCCCTTGCGGCGCCCCCGGCATTTTCCCGCAGCGCCGCATCTGAAAATCTGATGTGCCGCATGCGGCTTTTTCGCATTGACATGCATTAGCGCCGCATGGCGCCGCATGTCAATGCGTTGCATGCGGTTTTGTCCGGATGCGGCGCAAATGTACATTGCGGCGTCCGGGAAAAACGCTGCATGTAACGTTTTTTTTTTTTGCCGGATGGTTTCTTATCTCTCCAAGCATCAGAAACCATCCGGCAAAAAACCGCATTTTGGGCGCCGGAAGTGTGAAAGCTTTTCACATGCGGCGCTGCGGTAAAATGCCGGGGGCGCCGTTTAGGCGCCCGCCGGATGTGTGAAAGAGGCCTAACGCCGCCTTCACGGCTCCGGACTCTGAGCTTCCATTAATGTTTACAAGCTTCACATTTCCATTCTCCTCTGAGTTGTGCACTTACTGTTCCTCCTTTATTGATGTCTTTGGAGCAGATTTATAGTCGGGTCCTCTTTACAGGAGGCCATTAGACTCCTTATATCACATTCTTTGTTTTTTATAACCTACAGAGATTCTGTCACTTTTAGAAAAAAATATCTGATTACGATTCCTGAGAATAAAAACAAGAGATTCACAGGAATTTTATATTTATCCTTCAGGAATGGAGCTGGAAATTAATCTTAAGACCGAGGGTAAAAGCGAGCACAAGTATTAGTTTCCTCGGATAAGACTTGATGAAAACATGTAACCTACAGCTGGATAGAGATACATAACATTACCCGAAGTCTGCACTCTGCCGGAATATGTCCAGGGGACGCCTTGTTCACCCTGCGCTCTGCCGGACTGTGTCCAGGGAACGCCATGTTCACCCTGCGCTCTGCCGGATATGCCCAGGGAACGCCATGTTCACTCTGTGCTCTGCCGGACTATGTCCAGGGAACGCCATGTTCACCCTGCACTCTGCCGGACTATGTCCAGGGACGCCATGTTCACCCTGCACTCTGCCGGATATGTCCAGGGGACACCTTGTTCACCCTGCGCTCTGCCGGACTGTGTCCAGGGAACGCCATGTTCACCCTGCGCTCTGCCGGACTATGTCCAGGGAACGCCATGTTCACCCTGCACTCTGCCGGACTATGTCCAGGGGACGCCATGTTCACCCTGCACTTCTGCCGGACTATGTCCAGGGAACGCCATGTTCACCCTGCACTTGCGATGTCAGGAACGCATGTCACTGCCTCTGCGACTATGTCCAGGGAACGCCATGTTCACCCTGCGCTCTGTCGGACTATGTCCAGGTGACGCCATGTCCACCCTGCACTCTGTCGGACTATGTCCAGGGGACGCCATGTTCACCCTGTACTCTGCCGGACTATGTCCAGGGGATGCCATGTTCACCCTGCGCTCTGCCGGACTATGTCCAAGGGACGCTGTTATGTTTTGGTAGCTGAGGAGAGCAGGCAAAAACGGCAATACACCAGAGAGGTTGGAATCTATTGGACTGCAGTACCCTGACTAACCACCACAACTAAAGGCAGCCGTGGAGCGTTCCTACGTTGGTCCTAGACATCTCTTCACAGCCTGAGAGATTAACTACACCTAAAGATAGAAAGAGGAAAGCTATCTGCCCCGGAGCAGATCCCCAAAGAACATAGGAAGCCCCCAAACATGTAATGGCGGTTAGACAAGAGGAAATACAGACACAGACAGAAAATAGTATGAGCAAATGCTGGGGCCCAATCTGCCTAGACAGAAAAGGATAGAAAGGATACTAACTGCAATCCAAAAAAACCCTAAAAAATGCCAACGCTACTGATTGCAAAAACACCTGAGATCACACGACCTCTACCACCTAAATCAGTTCTCTGGTGTAACAAAACTAAGCCGCAGCCACTGAAAAAACTGGAAAAGGCAAATGAACAAATAACAGTGGCTCCAGCGGAACTGAGAGGAGCCCAAGCCCCCCGGGGGGGAACCTGGCTAACCTCACAGAAATGCAGAGAAATATGCAAATGGTAAGCACAAAAACAGAAAATATCTTATCTGAAAGCAGAAGAAGATGCAAGACTCAGCAAGTTTCCAAGTGAACCAGGAACCACAGTTGAGACAAGAACAATTGATCACCGGCAACCATGATGGGAGGGAAAATCCCTTATATCAAGCCAGTCTGTGACTCTGATTACCAATCCTCATTGAATGGTTCAGTACTGTTTGTAACCACCAGATGGAGCTTCTGCTCAGAATTCATTTCCAAAACATTCACAACAGGACGCCATGTTCACCCTGCGCTCTGCTGGACTGTGTCCAGGGACGCCATATTCACCCTTTCATTACCTGTTTTGATCTATGTGTTTATTGTTATGCTGTAATTTCTATTGTCTATAATATAAATTGCTGCAGAATATGTTTGCGCTATAAATATAAAATTATTATTATTATTATAACCCAGGTTACTCCATCGCCCTCCGAGCGTCTGCGTCTTATCCCTGTTTAAACATAAGCCAAGACTAAGGCCTCTTTCACACTTCAGTCGTGTGACGTCCGCCCAAGTGTGAAAATGACGGATCCGTCAGAAAAGTGTAAAAACGGATGTAAAATGGATCAGTTTTCTGACAGATCCGCCAAGAAGTGTTCACCCGGAAATTATGAAATTTTCGTTCCGGAAATGTAAGTTTGCAAGTCGAGAGAGAGAGAGACCCCGGACAGTTTTGTCAGCATTTTCAATGCTTTTCTATGGAGGCGACGGATCCGCTGGCGGATTCTGTCAAAGACGGTTGCCAGTGGATCCGCCGCCCATAGGCAGCCATTATGCAAAATGGCGGATGCGGCGGATCCGCCATAGTCTGCCATTTTGGCGGACCAAAAAAACGTTGCATTGGACGTTTTTCTGAAACGACGGACGCCAATTTTTTGGCGGATCCGTCAAAAAACGGACCTAACGGAGGACCATCCGTCAAAATCCGTCACTAATGCAAGTCAATGGAAAAAAATGGATCCGCCAAAAAAAAATGGCGGATCCGTTTTTTTCACATTTTGACTGACGTCGCACGACTGAAGTGTGAAAGAGGCCTAAGGCCGGGATCACACATGCGACGAAAACGTCCGACGCTTGCATGTGAAATCCCAGCTCTGGCGCCGGCACTCGGGAGTGGAGTGTGAGGCTACATGTATTTCTATGCAGCCGCTCGCTCCACTCCCGAGTGCTGGCGCCAGAGCTGGGATTTCACATGCAAGCGTCGGACGTTTTCGTCGCCTGTGTGATCCAGGGGTGGGATTCAGCCGGTTCTCCCCGGTTCAATGGAACCGGTTGTTCAAAAGCAGCCGGTTCCCCGAAGCGGGGAGAATCAGAGCGGCGATCCGGTACCATGGGAGTAATGTGCGCAGTGCACGGAGCTGCTGTCTCACCAGAGAGGAGCTTCTTCCTTCCTTCCTGGCCAGCAGCAGCTGTAGTTTCACTTTCTGCCCTGCAGGCTCTGGTTGTCTCAGCCACACTGGGTCCTAGTGCCCTCTGTGTGCAGACACTGGACACTTCCTGCTCCTGCCTCAGCCACTGCCTGCAGCTTCATGGTAAGAGGGGACGGAATTTATTAAATTCATTCTGCTCAGGCATGTCATGGTCACTGTGGGGGAATGTGAGAGGATGGGGGTACAGTGGGGGAGGGGTACAGGGCACTGGGGGGAATGTAAGAGGATGGGGTATTGTGGGGGCTAGGGCACTGGGGGGGTTAATGTGAGAGGATGGGGTATTGTGGGAGAGGGGTACAGGGCACTGGGGTGAATAAGAGGATGGGGGTATTGTGGGGGCTAGGGCACTGGGGGGGGTTAATGTGAGAGGATGGGGGTATTGTGGGGGAGGGGTACAGGGCACTGGGGTGAATAAGAGGATGGGGGTATTGTGGGGGCTAGGTCACTGGGGGGTTAATGTGAGAGGATGGTGTATTGTGGGGGAGGGGTACAGGGCACTGGGGTGAATGTAAGAGTATGGGGTATTGTGGGGGCTAGGGCACTGGGGGGGTAATGTGAGAGGATGGGGTATTGTGGGGGAGGGGTACAGGGCACTGGGATGAATGTAAGAGTATGGGGTATTATGGGGCTAGGGCATTGGGGGGGTTAATGTGAGAGGATGGGGATATTGTGGGGCTGGCGCACAGGGGTTGATGTGAGAGGATGGGGTATTGTGAGGGAGGGTGGACAGGTCACTGGGGTTGAATGTAAGAGGATGGGGGTATTGTGGGGTCAGTGGGACAGAACACTAAGGGGTGCATGTGAGACGATGGGCTGTTGGGGTGTGGGTGGGGGACAGGGGAGGTAGGGGGCTTTTTTTTACTTGTGAGCTCCTTAATACTTTAATAATAGATTAATATTTCAGTATTATTATAACAAGGGCATAGACAGACGGCCATATAACTTATGCGAGGATCGCACTGCAATCCTCGGACTTGCTGGTACCACTCCTGACATGAGCGCGACTGCCATGTATAATATATGGTATATACAGCGTAGTGTCACATACACTGCTGTATTATACAATATACAACAGTTCTAATGCTCCATACCTAATATGCAGGATAATGTACAGTGTATATGATGTAACCTGTATAAGATGCAACATTGGCTTGACCCCCCTAGTTTTCATCCTGGGTACGCCCATGTCCGGTACTATTTTGCAGCCAGCTTGCAGCGCCGCAACACACCGCCAGCCCCGGCCCCCGCGGACTGATCTCTGCAGTGCGGCTGTGTAGCCCTGGTGTTAGGCACACGCAGTACCCTGGAGAGTGTGTGGCGAGACAGCAGTTTAATGCTAAATATTCATTCACTCAACATATACTAGACACACCCTTAGGGTAGTGGAGTTTACTCTTGAGGGAGTGGTCAAGGCGTATGTGTTAGAATGATTTAGTCAGTCTAGTTCCTGTCTTCGGACAGAGAAGACGTCTGGAGTCTAGTTCCTGTCTTCGGACAGAGAAGACGTCTGGAGTTTAGTTCCTGACTTCAGAGAGAGAAGACGTCTGGAGGGAGGAAGCAGTCCAGATTGCTCTATCATCAGTTCGGAAAGTGGAGTCTAGTATAGGTGCTTTAATTCACCTTAGCCTAGTCAGAGCTGTACCTCATCAGCATACACTGGAAGGAAAGAAGAAGTTTAGTGCAGAAAGTCTTCAGTATCCTGTCTAAAGGACGGTGTAAGGTTCAGAGACGTGCTCCTGCCTATTGAAAACTGAGCATCTGTAACTAACTTTGAAGTGAAGGAAAAGAAAGAAGTGACTACTCGACCCTTGGCTAGTGTGAGTGCTTATGTTACCAGCGAGGACAAGGCGAAAGGCACAGTGGTTTATTGGAATAGTGCTTACGGATTGAAGAAGTCCTGCACATTGCTACCGGTCACTGGGGACCGAAGGATCACTACTGTTTCAAGCATAGTGATAAGAAAACCAGGAATTTACCGGACCTTAGGTCGCGGCAAACAAGCCCCTTATAGTCAGTACGTAACTGGGGTCAGGGGGAGTGAAGACTTTGAATCAGTGCACGATAAGATAAGAATTCAGCTCCCTCGCAGGAAGGCTCCTAACACAAAGCTGACTGGGCGGTACAGCTATAGATTAGCTGGAGATATTGAGGGAACTACGCTTCAGGCTGGTTGTACTCATTGTATTGGAAGTAAAGGAGGCCCCTAACTTGTCCAGCTGCTGTCTCAAGATACACTCTCCTTGGATCAGCCTCCTGGGACCTCCCTGAACATCTTACAAGTAAAGGTATGGAAGACGCTGACGTGTGAGACTGAGTTATTATTGCATGCCTGCACAATCCCTACCTAACTACCGACCTGAGGGAAGAGTCCCACCTGTAGGGGACCCGACATCTAGCTGCATCACCATCCCCTCAGAGATCTACAGCAGCGCTGGTACATATTACCAGAATACTACAGGTGGCGTCACGAACTGTATATAAACCTATCCCCTGTAAATACGTCCCCAACATACGCCAGACCGCCAGGGCCACAGACCGAGCCACAGCTGCCTGTGACAATCCCCTGGACTTCTACGGGCTCGGCTCTGAGTACCCCATTGCCCTGGTAACCCACAATTGTGGTGGCGGGTCGACACAAAACTTGGCGTCACGAACAGGATACGAAACTTGCAGCATTGCGAGCCCTGTGTGCCTAAGGAATTGTTTTTGTGAAAAAGGACTGTTTGCACTTTTGGCGCCAAAATCGCCATTTTGTCGCCATATTCGCGCCCTCAGGCGCTGGAGAAGAAGTGGGCGTACCTTCGTGGGCGTCTACCCCCCTGTGGCGCGAAGAAAATGCCTGCCCTCTCAAAGTGCTATTACAACATGCGATCCTGCCCTACAGCAAAGGAGGTCCGCCTCCTCTTCACCTTCCCTGCGAGGAGGAGGAGACGCAAACCCCACCTCCACGGAAGAGACCGGATGTCTCCGCAGGAAGAAGAGAGAATCTTCTGGAACATCATGGAAGCAGGACGTGTGCAGCCGAGCAGGGAAGCGGAGGAAGGCAGGCCCCGTGCCCCAGCCAAGCTGCCACCAGCATCGGAGTTATCCGTGGTCCTGCACCTGCAGCAGGCGTTGCTAGAGATTCAAGAAGAAAATGCACGCCTGAAGAAGATGGTCCAGTACCAACCTGGCTTTGAAGAGATCGAGAGACGCCGGCGTACCCTGGAGCAGCGGAGGCTGTGGGACACGGTGATCTCTCCCCTCAACGACCCCCCACGATTCCAGATACCGAAGAGTCTGCTGCCCAAGGCGAAGGAGCAACCGGAGGCTGCCCCCGAAAGTACCGATCCTGATCCCACCGGTGAAGCGGTGGAGGCGAAGGAGGTTGAGGAGGTATTGCCTGTTCCGGAACGCCCGCCCGGCCAGGAGGCCGCAGCAGATGATCGGTCCCCGGCAGGGACACCGGAGGGGTCCTGTCCGTCACTACCAGATGTGGACTGGGACGAGATGGCGCGCCTGGATGACGTCGCCTACACCGCCCAGTGGGAACATGAATGGCAGAGTCGTGAGGAGAAGAAGAAACGCCAGCAGGAGGAAAAGCGGGAAGCTCAGAAGAATCGTCAGCGACAACATGCAGAGCTGATCGCGGACAAAGAGAGTGTCCGGAGAGAGAAAGGTACCCTGAGGGAACCGCGGCGGCAGGGGTGTGTGACTGAGTTCCAGCTCCGGAAGGGCTGGGGCTTTATCCGTGAACCGGGCCTCTACCCAGGGGTCTTTGTCAGCAGGCGTGATGTAGAATCCCACCTACCGCAAGGCCATCCCGGGAGGGACTTAGCCAATGGAGACATCGTCACATATACACGGCATTGGGGAATGAAGGGATGGTATGCCCTTAACGTCACCATCGTCCGTGACCCCGTCCCAGACGCAGGTAACGTCACCACTACCGCAGCGTCCCCGTCTCTAGATCAAGCAGCATCCGGCCGTGCCCCAGCATCGCCCCCTGCAAATTCATCGCAACTAGCGACCCAGAGTTCATCGCAAAAGAAAGTTATATCTTCATCGCAACATGCGACCCAGTCTCAATCGCAATCTATGACACGGTCCATATCCTTAACTGTGATTGAAACGCAATCGGTGTCACGTGAGGAGAATGTACCTGTTGCGCCCCTAGAGGTTCGCACAAGAACTGTGGCGACCCAGACCCTAATCGCAGCGCATGATTTGCTAGTCCTGGGATCTAGGGCCCATTGCATTGTTCCAGCCCCCGGGGTGGAAAATGTATTGGAAAGTGTATTATTTGAAAATGAATAGATAGAAAAGAAGAATCGGTGAGATCCATATCGGGTCTACCATAAGTAAAAAGTTTGAGAATGTTTTATAAAGTTTTGCATATATATTTCTAACTGTAGAATGCCCGGCTGGGTAAACAGTAACCAGAAAAAGTTTTGCACTTTAGTATAATAATGTGATATTATATCTATGTCTTTGGTTTTACAATGGACTTTGAGGTTGAGGACTATGCCAACCCAGAACTTATTTGTACATAGTTGCGCTTCGGTGCCTTATTTTGGTTTTACATAAACCAGCACAACTACCTCTGAATACAAAAACCCGTGTGGTGTGGCACTGAGTGAGGTCTGCAATCGGATGTCCTGCAGCCCACCCAGGACCTACGTTGAAGGTTTGGTGCGGGTCCTTCACAAGTATATTGTATATTTATTGAATGCTATTTAATACTTTTGTATTTCTATAATGTTTGCAACGTTCAAGATATCCTCACCTCCCGAATGGGACGAACCAATGTTAATTGTTTAATGTTTTCATGCATAAACAAAAATGTCTCTTTTGTATTTTACAGCCCGGGAGTGCTGTCTTTTACCATGGGGGAATGTGTAGCCCTGGTGTTAGGCACACGCAGTACCCTGGAGAGTGTGTGGCGAGACAGCAGTTTAATGCTAAATATTCATTCACTCAACATATACTAGACACACCCTTAGGGTAGTGGAGTTTACTCTTGAGGGAGTGGTCAAGGCGTATGTGTTAGAGTGATTTAGTCAGTCTAGTTCTGTCTTCGACAGAGAAGACGTCTGGAGTCTAGTTCCTGTCTTCGACAGAGAAGACGTCTGGAGTTTAGTTCCTGACTTCAGAGAGAGAAGACGTCTGGAGGGAGGAAGCAGTCCAGATTGCTCTATCATCAGTTCGGAAAGTGGAGTCTAGTATAGGTGCTTTAATTCACCTTAGCCTAGTCAGAGCTGTACCTCATCAGCATACACTGGAAGGAAAGAAGAAGTTTAGTGCAGAAAGTCTTCAGTATCCTGTCTAAAGGACGGTGTAAGGTTCAGAGACGTGCTCCTGCCTATTGAAAACTGAGCATCTGTAACTAACTTTGAAGTGAAGGAAAAGAAAGAAGTGACTACTCGACCCTTGGCTAGTGTGAGTGCTTATGTTACCAGCGAGGACAAGGCGAAAGGCACAGTGGTTTATTGGAATAGTGCTTACGGATTGAAGAAGTCCTGCACATTGCTACCGGTCACTGGGGACCGAAGGATCACTACTGTTTCAAGCATAGTGATAAGAAAACCAGGAATTTACCGGACCTTAGGTCGCGGCAAACAAGCCCCTTATAGTCAGTACGTAACTGGGGTCAGGGGGAGTGAAGACTTTGAATCAGTGCACGATAAGATAAGAATTCAGCTCCCTCGCAGGAAGGCTCCTAACACAAAGCTGACTGGGCGGTACAGCTATAGATTAGCTGGAGATATTGAGGGAACTACGCTTCAGGCTGGTTGTACTCATTGTATTGGAAGTAAAGGAGGCCCCTAACTTGTCCAGCTGCTGTCTCAAGATACACTCTCCTTGGATCAGCCTCCCTGGGACCTGCCTGAACATCTTACAAGTAAAGGTATGGAAAGACGCTGACGTGTGAGACTGAGTTATTATTGCATGCCTGCACAATCCCTACCTAACTACCGACCTGAGGGAAGAGTCCCACCTGTAGGGGACCCGACATCTAGCTGCATCACCATCCCCTCAGAGATCTACAGCAGCGCTGGTACTAATTACCAGAATACTACAGGTGGCGTCACGAACTGTATATAAACCTATCCCCTGTAAATATCCCCAACATACGCCAGACCGCCGGGCCACAGACCGAGCCACAGCTACCTGTGACAATCCCATAGACTTCTACGGGCTCGGCTCTGAGTACCCCATTGCCCTGGTAACCACAATTGTGGTGGCGGGTCGACACAACTTGGCGTCACGAACAGGATGCGAAACTCGCAGAATTGCGAGCCCTGTGTGCCTAAGGAATTGTTTTTGTGAAAAAGGACTGTTTGCACTTTTGGCGCCAAAATCGCCATTTTTGTCGCCATATTCGCGCCCTCAGGCGCTGGAGAAGAAGGTGGGCGTACCTTCGTGGGCGTCTACCCCCCTGTGGCGCGAAGAAAATGCCTGCCCTCTCAAAGTGCTATTACAACATGCGATCCTGCCCTACAGCAAAGGAGGTCCGCCTCCTCTTCACCTTCCCTGCGAGGAGGAGGAGACGCAAACCCCACCTCCACGGAAGAGACCGGATGTCTCCGCAGGAAGAAGAGGAATCTTCTGGAACATCATGGAGGCAGGACGTGTGCAGCCGAGCAGGGAAGCGGAGGAAGGCAGGCCCCGTGCCCCAGCCAAGCTGCCACCAGCACCGGAGTTATCCGTGGTCCTGCACCTGCAGCAGGCGTTGCTAGAGATTCAAGAAGAAAATGCACGCCTGAAGAAGATGGTCCAGTACCAACCTGGCTTTGAAGAGATCGAGAGACGCCGGCGTACCCTGGAACAGCGGAGGCTGTGGGACACGGTGATTCTCTCCCTCAACGACCCCCCACGATTCCAGATACCGAAGAGTCTGCTGCCCAAGGCGAAGGAGCAACCGGAGGCTGCCCCCGAAAGTACCGATCCTGATCCCACCGGTGAAGCGGTGGAGGCGAAGGAGGTTGAGGAGGTATTGCCTGTTCCGGAACGCCCGCCCGGCCAGGAGGCCGCAGCAGATGATCGGTCCCCGGCAGGGACACCGGAGGGGTCCTGTCCGTCACTACCAGATGTGGACTGGGACGAGATGGCGCGCCTGGATGACGTCGCCTATACCGCCCAGTGGGAAATGAATGGCAGAGTCGTGAGGAGAAGAAGAAACGCCAGCAGGAGGAAGAGCGGGAAGCTCAGCGGAACCGTCAGCGACAACATGCAGAGCTGATCGCGGACAAAGAGAGTGTCCGGAGAGAGAAAGGTACCCTGAGGGAACCGCGGCGGCAGGGGTGTGTGACTGAGTTCCAGCTCCGGAAGGGCTGGGGCTTTATCCGTGAACCGGGCCTCTACCCAGGGGTCTTTGTCAGCAGGCGTGATGTAGAATCCCACCTACCGCAAGGCCATCCCGGGAGGGACTTAGCCAATGGAGACATCGTCACATATACACGGCATTGGGGAATGAAGGGATGGTATGCCCTTAACGTCACCATCGTCCGTGACCCCGTCCCAGACGCAGGTAACGTCACCACTACCGCAGCGTCCCCGTCTCTAGATCAAGCAGTACCGGCCGTGCCCAGCATCGCCCCCTGCAAATTCATCGCAACTAGCGACCCAGAGTTCATCGCAAAAGAAAGTTATATCTTCATCGCAACATGCGACCCAGTCTCAATCGCAATCTATGACACGGTCCATATCCTTAACTGTGATTGAAACGCAATCGGTGTCACGTGAGGAGATGTACCTGTTGCGCCCCTAGAGGTTCGCACAAGAACTGTGGCGACCCAGACCCTAATCGCAGCGCATGATTTGCTAGTCCTGGGATCTAGGGCCCATTGCATTGTTCCAGCCCCCGGGGTGGAAAATGTATTGGAAAGTGTATTATTTGAAAATGAATAGATAGAAAAGAAGAATCGGTGAGATCCATATCGGGTCTACCATAAGTAAAAAGTTTGAGAATGTTTTATAAAGTTTTGCATATATATTTCTAACTGTAGAATGCCCGGCTGGGTAAACAGTAACCAGAAAAAGTTTTGCACTTTAGTATAATAATGTGATATTATATTATGTCTTTGGTTTTACATTGGACTTAGAGGTTGAGGACTATGCCAACCCAGAACTTATTTGTACATAGTTGCGCTTCGGTGCCTTATTTTGGTTTTACATAAACCAGCACAACTACCTCTGAATACAAAAACCCGTGTGGTGTGGCACTGAGTGAGGTCTGCAATCGGATGTCCTGCAGCCCACCCAGGACCTACGTTGAAGGTTTGGTGCGGGTCCTTCACAAGTATATTGTATATTTATTGAATGCTATTTAATACTTTTGTATTTCTATAATGTTTGCAACGTTCAAGATATCCTCACCTCCCGAATGGGACGAACCAATGTTAATTGTTTAATGTTTTCATGCATAAACAAAAATGTCTCTTTTGTATTTTACAGCCGGGAGTGCTGTCTTTTACCATGGGGGAATGTGTAGCCCTGGTGTTAGGCACACGCAGTACCCTGGAGAGTGTGTGGCGAGACAGCAGTTTAATGCTAAATATTCATTCACTCAACATATACTAGACACACCCTTAGGGTAGTGGAGTTTACTCTTGAGGGAGTGGTCAAGGCGTATGTGTTAGAGTGATTTAGTCAGTCTAGTTCCTGTCTTCGGACAGAGAAGACGTCTGGAGTCTAGTTCCTGTCTTCGGACAGAGAAGACGTCTGGAGTTTAGTTCCTGACTTCAGAGAGAGAAGACGTCTGGAGGGAGGAAGCAGTCCAGATTGCTCTATCATCAGTTCGGAAAGTGGAGTCTAGTATAGGTGCTTTAATTCACCTTAGCCTAGTCAGAGCTGTACCTCATCAGCATACACTGGAAGGAAAGAAGAAGTTTAGTGCAGAAAGTCTTCAGTATCCTGTCTAAAGGACGTGTGTAAGGTTCAGAGACGTGCTCCTGCCTATTGAAAACTGAGCATCTGTAACTAACTTTGAAGTGAAGGAAAAGAAAGAAGTGACTACTCGACCCTTGGCTAGTGTGAGTGCTTATGTTACCAGCGAGGACAAGGCGAAAGGCACAGTGGTTTATTGGAATAGTGCTTACGGATTGAAGAAGTCCTGCACATTGCTACCGGTCACTGGGGACCGAAGGATCACTACTGTTTCAAGCATAGTGATAAGAAAACCAGGAATTTACCGGACCTTAGGTCGCGGCAAACAAGCCCCTTATAGTCAGTACGTAACTGGGGTCAGGGGGAGTGAAGACTTTGAATCAGTGCACGATAAGATAAGAATTCAGCTCCCTCGCAGGAAGGCTCCTAACACAAAGCTGACTGGGCGGTACAGCTATAGATTAGCTGGAGATATTGAGGGAACTACGCTTCAGGCTGGTTGTACTCATTGTATTGGAAGTAAAGGAGGCCCCTAACTTGTCCAGCTGCTGTCTCAAGATACACTCTCCTTGGATCAGCCTCCCTGGGACCTGCCTGAACATCTTACAAGTAAAGGTATGGAAAGACGCTGACGGTGTGAGACTGAGTTATTATTGCATGCCTGCACAATCCCTACCTAACTACCGACCTGAGGGAAGAGTCCCACCTGTAGGGGACCCGACATCTAGCTGCATCACCATCCCCTCAGAGATCTACAGCAGCGCTGGTACTAATTACCAGAATACTACAGGTGGCGTCACGAACTGTATATAAACCTATCCCCTGTAAATACGTCCCCAACATACGCCAGACCGCCAGGGCCACAGACCGAGCCACAGCTGCCTGTGACAATCCCCGTGGACTTCTACGGGCTCGGCTCTGAGTACCCCATTGCCCTGGTAACCCACAATTGTGGTGGCGGGTCGACACACGGCGATTGGGTAGTGGCGCGGCCGCGGCCATCTTCTTTAGTCACGAGCCGGAGAGGAGAGAGGTACTGTGTGAGCTGAGCTGTGGCGCTGCCTGGGCCCTGGAGTGGAGCTGGAGGAGTGTGTCTGTGTGGACTGATCTCTGCAGTGCGGTGATTGGGTAGCGGCCGCGGCCATCTTCTTTAGTCACGAGGCGGAGCCGGAGAGGAGAGAGGTACTGTGTGAGCTGAGCTGTGGCGCTGCCTGGGCCTGGAGTGGAGCTGGAGGAGTGTGTCTGTGTGGACTGAGGTGGTCTGACCGGCGGCCATCTTCTTTAGTCACGAGGCGGAGAGGAGAGAGGTACTGTGTGAGCTGAGCTGCAGCGCTGCCTGGGCCCTGGAGTGGAGCTGGAGGAGTGTGTCTGTGTGGACTGAGGTGGTCTGACCGGCGGCCATCTTCTTTAGTCACGAGGCAGAGCCGGAGAGGAGAGAGGTACTGTGTGAGCTGAGCTGTGGCGCTGCCTGGGCCCTGGAGTGGAGCTGGAGGAGTGTGTCTGTGTGGACTGATCTCTGCAGTGCGGTGATTGGGTAGCGGCCGCGGCCATCTTCTTTAGTCACGAGGCGGAGCCGGAGAGGAGAGAGGTACTGTGTGAGCTGAGCTGTGGCGCTGCCTGGGCCCTGGAGTGGAGCTGGAGGAGTGTGTCTGTGTGGACTGAGGTGGTCTGACCGGCGGCCATCTTCTTTAGTCACGAGGCGGAGAGGAGAGAGGTACTGTGTGAGCTGAGCTGCAGCGCTGCCTGGGCCCTGGAGTGGAGCTGGAGGAGTGTGTCTGTGTGGACTGAGGTGGTCTGACCGGCGGCCATCTTCTTTAGTCACGAGGCGGAGCCGGAGAGGAGAGAGGTACTGTGTGAGCTGAGCTGTGGCGCTGCCTGGGCCCTGGAGTGGAGCTGGAGGAGTGTGTCTGTGTGGACTTGACTCGCACCACAATTGTGGTTACCAGGGCTATGGGGTACTCGGAGCCGAGCCCATAGATTTCTATGGGAGATGTCACTGGCAGCGGGACTCGGTCCGTGGCCCTGGCAGTCAAGCGATGGGGAATATTTACAGGGGATTATTAGGATAGGTAGTTCGTGACGCCACCTGTGGTATCTGGTCAATTGGACCAGCGCTACTGTAAGGATCTTCACAGGGGATGTTATGGGGCAGCTGGGTGGTAAGTCTCCCACAGGTGAGACTGGTCCCTGGAAGTCTATGGTGATGATGCAGGGTGTAGTAAGAATTCAGTCACACACAATGCAGCTTCTTTTCATACCTTTACTGGTAGATGGTTCAAGCAGGTCCCGGGGAGCTGGTCGGGGTGGAGAATGCACATTCGGGTAACCGCTGAGCAGGTTAGAGGCCTCCTTTACTTCATATATATCTCTGAGTCCAAACTTGCATGAAGCGAAGTTAACTCTGCAATCTACAGCTTTCTCAATAGCTGACAAGCCCGGCTGACTTTGTGGTGGAGCCTTCTATGTCTCTGACTAGCAGATGTTGAGAGAACTAAGTCTATATTTGCTGATCAGGCTAGACTCCTGTTTTCCCTGACTCCGGTTACGTATCAGCGCTTTGGGCTGCTCTCTGCGACTGTGTAGCCCTGGTATGTAAGGCACACATTATCCGGGAGGATGAGTGGAGAGGTAACGGTTAAGGCTCGACATCACTCATATACATTTCAGACACACCCAGCAGGGGTGTATAGGGGAGTGTCCTGTAGCACAGTGCAGTCTGAAAGTTCTCCTGTGAGCGTGCAGAGAGTGGAGGACTGGTGCCTTTTGGAGAGCCGAGATCTCCTGTCAACACAGGGAGACGGTACAGAAGTGGAGGCTAGTACGGATGATCGAATATTATCCTAGTCTAGTCAGTGCTGATATTAAGAGCGCGAGCAGGACGAAGGGCGCAGTGGAAAGAATCATAGAAGTGCTTGAAGGATTGGACTATCCTGCATTAGTCACCGGTCACTGGGGACCGAAGTGTCGCTACAGCTTCAAGCGTAGTGATAGAATAATCAGAGGTTCGCTGGACTTCAAGTCACAGGAACAAGCCCTTTTGTCAGAACGAAACCAGGGTCAGGTAGAACAAGAACTTTGAGTCAGTGCACGACGAGAGAAGGAACTTAGTTCTATCCACTAGAAGACTCGACCACCATGCTGACCGGGCAGTACAGCTACAGAATTAGCTGGAGCTTTTGAGGGAATTTAGCTTTATGCAAGTTGGACTCATTACATGGAAACTTAAGGAGGCCTATAACCTGCTCAGCCGTTACCTTGAAACGCATCCTCCATCCACCCCAACAGCTTCCCGGGACCTGCCTTATCATCTTGGAAAGTAAAAGGTATGGAAAGAAGCTTTAATGTGTGAGACTGTGTCATTTAACTGCACACCTTCACTACATCATCATCACTATTGACCCTGAGGGAAGAGTCCCACCTGTAGGGGACCCGACATCTAGCTGCCACACCATCCCCTCAGAGATCTACAGCAGCGCTGGTCTTAGTGATCAGAAAACTACAGGTGGCGTCACGAACTGTTATATACAAGTCCCCTGTAAATAATTCCCCCCAAACATACGCCTGACCGCCAGGGCCACAGACCGAGCCACCGCTACCTGTGACAACCCCATAGACTTCCATGGGCTCGGCTCTGAGTACCCCGTTGCCCTGGTAACCCACAATTGTGGTGCGGGTCACAACACAACTTGGCGTCACGAACAGGATCCGAAACTTGCAGAATTGTGAGCCCTGTGTGCCTGTGGAGTGTTTTGGTGAAAAAGACTGCTGCTGTTGTTTGGCGCCAATTACCGCCATATTTGCCGCCATATTCGCGCCCTAAGGCGCTGGAGAAGAAGGTGGGCGTACCTGAAAGAGCGCGCAGAGTCTCGGACACGCCCCCGGCTCTGACTTAGCGGCAGGTCCTGCGGCAGGAAGTGGACGCTCTGACATCAGAGCGCCTGCGACGAAGGTCCTGTCCCCACTGCTGTGCCTGTGAAATAGCAGCTTCTGAAACCGGTAGGCTCCGTTTAACCAAGGGGGCGCTAATATGTCACAACAACCGGCCGACAGTGCGGCCCCAGCCGGAGGCCCCGACCCCGCACCGCGTGTCATTGTAGCGCCAGATGGGGGCGCAGGCCCAGCACCCAGTCCGGTAGTCCCGCTCATGCCACTAACGCTCCCATATATGCCTGGGGCGAAATGGCTTCCCCAGTACAGCGGTGAGCCAGGCACTTTAGCAGGATTCAAGCGGAAGTTATGCAGCATCCTAGAAATGTATTCCATGCCTGAGAGACAAAAAGCTGCTGTGCTGATAGGGCAGCTAACTGGCGCTGCTGAGAGGGAAGTGGAGACTTGGGATACCGTTGATCAGGAGTCGGTACCTGCGATCCTCTTTAAGCTACATGCCATGTTTGAAGACCGCACAGAAACGGATCTCCGGATGGCCTTCTACCACTGTTCACAGCAGCCAGGTGACAGCATCAGGGACTACGCTTGCCGACTACAAGGAGCCCTGAGAGCCCTTAAGCAGATTAATAATATAAATGCTATTGACGAAAATAAGATGCTGAAAGAGCAATTTGTACAGGGATTGAGATCCCAAGAGGAACGCAGAACTGTAAACTGGTGGTCCTTAGATCATCCTGATGCTACCTTTGATGCCCTAAAGGACATGGCAATAAAAGGGCTGCGACCCCTGGGCAAACCTGAGGTGTCAACCCAACATCACCAGGGTGAAGTCACTCTGGAACCGGCAGTACCCCCCTTTTCCCCACTAGTGGCAGAAGCCAAAACGCAGGTGACACCCCCTAGTGAATTGGACTGTCTGCGCTCAGAGGTGCGCCAGCTGACTAAAAATCTGGCTGCTGTGATGAGTGCCCTGCAGCTGCGGAAAGAGGAAGAAGGGAAGATCTTATTAGCTGACTGCCCAGAAGACGTCCCGTGGATGAACCGGAGAAGAAGGAAGACGTCGCCTCCCCGGAGGAGGACAACGCCACCCCCAGGAGCGACCTCTGATCAACACCCTCCTCGTCGGGAGATCACCTGTTACCGTTGCAACCGGAAAGGTCATATGTCTCCACAGTGTCCTTTAAACGGGCAGAACCTGGGTCCGAGGGCCAACACCCAGGAGGAGATCCGTCAGGCCCCCTAGACTGGAACCGCAGGTATGTGGGTGGGCGACCCTACCTGTCTATCATTCTAGATGGTATTGCAGTTCCGGCATTGTTAGACACTGGGTCTCAGGTGACCATAATACCTGATGCCCTATATACAAAGTTCTGGTCTATGGATAGTCTTAAACCCCCGAGCCCTGACTTTACCGTGTATGCTTCTAATGGTCTCCCTGTGGAAGTACTCGGGACAAAATGTGTGGATGTGAAAGTGGGCAGAGAGGAGTTGAAAGACCAGGGGCTTCTAGTAGTAAAGACTGTAAATGAAGAGAACGGTTTAAATATAATTTTGGGTACTAACATTATCAGTAACTGTCTGGGAGAAGTTGTGTTCTTACTCCAACAGCTCGCTGAAATTGCCAGACCAAGGCAGAAGGGAGTGATCCAGAGAGAGATCCGGGCCCTGATGTGTCAGCAGCAAGCGAAGCTTACAGACGGCGAAATTGGTAATGTACGGGTCACCGACTCGAATCCTATTGTGATACCCCCAATGAGTGAAATGATAATCTGGTGCAGGGCAGCCATAGGTCTGAGAGGACAGAGCTACCAAGCTGTAGTAGAACCCCACCATTCAGAACATAGACCTACACTTATGACTGCTAGGGGAGTAGTGGAAGTGGTGAATGGAAGAGTACCGGTACGGCTTCTCAACTGGGGAGATGATGAGGTAAACTTACCCCGTTATGCAACCATTGCTAAACTACATGCTGTCGACAATAATTCTATTCTCCCGACTGAGTCCTTAGACTCCCGCCAAATAGCGGAGGACAATGACCCGGCAACCCAGGTGGCGGAATGGTGTCAGCAACTCCATGTTGGGACGGACACCACTCCCGCTCACCAGAAGCAAGGGGTATTACGGGTGGTACAAGAGTACGCCCAAGTGTTTAGCAAGCACCCACTTGATTTTGGGATAATTAAGGGAGTACAACATCATATCCCTACAGGCAGTCATCCTCCCATCAAGGAGCGGTACAGGCCTATACCCCCAGCCCATTATCAGAAGGCTAAAGAAATGTTGCGAGATATGAAAGAAGCCGGAGTAATCAGGGATAGTTGTAGTCCCTGGGCAGCACCTCTAGTCCTGGTTAGAAAAAAAGATGGTAGCTTGAGAATGTGTGTGGATTACAGGCAGGTGAACCGCATAACACATAAGGACGCATACCCGTTACCACGTATAGAGGAATCATTAGCTGCTCTGAAAACGGCTAACTACTTTTCTACCCTCGATCTGACTAGTGGGTACTGGCAAGTGGCTGTGGCTGAGGAGGATCGTGAGAAAACGGCTTTCACCACCCCAATGGGGCTCTGTGAGTTCGACAGAATGCCGTTTGGGCTCAGCAGTGCCCCAGGAACATTTCAGAGAGTGATGGAGAACTGCCTGGGACATCTCAATTTTGAAACCGTGCTGCTATACCTAGACGACGTCATCGTGTACTCCAAGACATATGAGGACCATCTGAAGCACCTGGCAGAAGTATTTGAGTCCCTGTCCAGGTACGGGATGAAGTTGAAACCCTCAAAATGCCATCTACTCAAACAGAAGGTACAATACTTGGGGCACATCGTCAGTTCGGAAGGAGTAGCGCCGGACCCAGAGAAAGTCACTGCTATCCAGAAGTGGCCGGAGCCGAAGAACCTCAAGGAAGTGCGACAGTTCCTGGGACTCATGGGTTACTACAGAAGGTTCGTGAAAGATTACACGAAGAAGGCAGCCCCTTTACAGGACCTCCTAGTAGGACAATCCCTAAAGAGCAGAAACCCTCCCTTTAATTGGGGTAAGGAACAGGCTGAAGCATTCCAAAAGATGAAAGAGATCCTTACAGGTGATGAGATCTTGACCTATCCTGATTACAGCCAACCGTTCCTGCTGTACACCGATGCAAGTAATGAAGGTTTAGGAGCAGTTCTCAGTCAGAAGCAGAATGGCCAAGAAAAAGTCATCGCATATGCCAGCAGAAAACTCAGGCCAACTGAGAGGAATCCGGAAAATTATAGCAGCTTCAAGCTGGAGTTTCTGGCGCTGGTCTGGGCCATTACTGAAAGATTTAAGCACTATCTGGCCTCCAACCAGTTCACTGCGTTTACAGACAACAACCCCTTAACGCACCTGGAAACAGCCAAGTTGGGCGCCATGGAGCAGCGTTGGATGGCTCGGTTGTCCAATTACCAGTTTACCATCAAGTACCGGGCAGGCCGAAGGAATGCTAATGCTGACGCATTGTCCCGAATGCCGCATGAATCTGACACGGAAGAAGAATCGGACGACCTGGAAGAAATTGAGCTACCTGCGTTCCATCGAAATGGGATAGTCCACGAGCAGCGAGTCTACAGAAAGCAGTATGGTGCAACGTTAAATCCCTTACCCCATCATAGCTGGAAAGAGACTCAGGACAGCGATCCAGTGGTCAGCCGTATCAAGGAGTTGTTACGACAGGAAGGTTCCTCCTTGGAAAAAGATGCACCTATGTCAGCAAAGCTCCTGTGGAACGAGAGAAGCCGGTTGTTCCTATACTGTGAGAAGTTGTGCAGGAGATACGTCAACCCCAGGACCCATGAGATGGTCTGGCAGATAGTGGTCCCCAAGGCAGACGTCCAAATGGTGTTGGAAGCATACCACGATCAAGCAGGACACTTTGGCTGGAGAAAGCTGGAGACCCTGTTGAGGTGCCGGTTCTACTGGGTAGGGATGCGCAGCTCCATCGAGAGGTGGTGTCGGAACTGTGGACCCTGTGGTCTCAGAAGAAAGGACTACGGTAGTCAGAAGGCACCCCTGCAGCCTATCCGGACGACTCGTCCCTTGGAGATTGTGGCCTTGGACCACGTCAAATTGTCGCCAAGTAGATCTGGATACTCATACGCCTTGACCATGGTGGACCATTACTCTAGATTTCTGGTGGTTGTTCCAGTTAAGGATCAGACAACAGTGACGGCAGCAAGAACCTTTCAAGCAAGCTTCTGCAGACCGCATGGGTATCCGGAGCAGGTATTAACTGATCAAGGACCTGCTTTCGAGGCTGACCTATTCAAGGAATTCTGTCACATGTATGGGTGTAAGAAAATTAGAACAACACCATACCATCCTCAAACCAACGGCCTTTGCGAGAAAATGAACCACATTGTCCTTGATTTGTTGAAATCTATACCGTTGGAAGACAGAAATCGGTGGCCGGACTTACTACCTGATTTGGTTGACTTGTATAACCATATACCTGTAAGTTCCACTAACTGCACTCCAGCCTATCTTATGAGAGCAAGGCCCGGAAGACTACCAATGGATTTAGAACTTGGAGTGGTAGAACCGGAGGCAGATGACGCCGTTGAAAACTGGGACATCAATCGGCAAGAGCAATACAGACGAGTGCAAGTCTGTGTAGAAGAAAGTCTCAACAAGGCACGGGAAAAACAGGAAGATATTTACAACAGGAATGCTCCTGCCAAGCCTTTGATGCCTGGAGAAGTGGTATTGAAAAGAAAAAGGAAGATGCACAAATTGGACAACCAGTGGGAACAAGAACCCTACGTCGTACAAGACTCCAAATATGACAACAGAAAAGTTTGTATCATCAGTAAGGTCGGAGGAAGAACAATATCCACTGTGTCCAGAGACCATTTGAAATTGTGCCCAGAACCCTTAAAGCTTCGTGAAGAGAACCCTGTCGTCAATCGAGAAGAAAGAAAAGAAGAGGTCATACACACGGATCTGGGAGATTTCCCTGCGGATTGGCCCAGACTGGGAGATGCTGTAATCATTCCGGTGTTGCAGTTTTATCAGCCACAAGAGGAAGTTCTACCTCCAGTTGTGCCCATGGTGCCAGTTGAGCCAGTTCAGGAGTTACCTATTCCAGTAACACCCCAGCCTACAGAATCTCCAGAAAGACCATCAGAAGCAGCGCCCCATGCTATGGGATCCCCTGGTGAAGCTGACTCACACCGCCCAGCCATCAGTACGCTTGCCAGATCCATAGAAAGATTGAGACAGTTCTATAGTTTGCCGTTACGCAGAGCAGGTAGATCACAGACTAATATACCTGAAGCTACTCCACGTAGATCAGAGCGAACCACGAAAGGGAAGATACCTATTCGATATCAACAGTAATTCTAGCAAAATAATGTAATTTAACCCAGAAAAAGTTTACCTTATGTGAATATTGTAAAAAGTATTGTTATGGTATTGTGCATTACTAAATAGGAGGAATAATGGACTTCGAGGCTGTGGACTATGTCAGCCCCAGAACTGATAATGTATATAGTTGCACTTTATGCATTCTCGTGGTTCTATATCCAACTGTAACAATTACCTCTGAACATAAAACCCGTGTGGTGTGGCACTGAGCGAGGTCTGCAGCCAGATGTCCTGCAGCCCACCCAGGACCCACGTTGAAGGTTTGGTGCGGGTCCTTCACAAGAAATACTGTTTGATATGACATATTTATTGAAAGTATGTTTTTGTATTTTTCTATGTCCATTGTACATAATGCAACGTTTAAGAATTTCTCACCTCCCTGCTGGGAAGAGTTTGATGTTAAATGTTTAAATGCAAAACAAAATGTCTTTCTTTTTATATTTCACAGCCCGGGAGTGCTGTATTTTACCAAGGGGGAATGTGTAGCCCTGGTATGTAAGGCACACATTATCCGGGAGGATGAGTGGAGAGGTAACGGTTAAGGCTCGACATCACTCATATACATTTCAGACACACCCAGCAGGGGTGTATAGGGGAGTGTCCTGTAGCACAGTGCAGTCTGAAAGTTCTCCTGTGAGCGTGCAGAGAGTGGAGGACTGGTGCCTTTTGGAGAGCCGAGATCTCCTGTCAACACAGGGAGACGGTACAGAAGTGGAGGCTAGTACGGATGATCGAATATTATCCTAGTCTAGTCAGTGCTGATATTAAGAGCGCGAGCAGGACGAAGGGCGCAGTGGAAAGAATCATAGAAGTGCTTGAAGGATTGGACTATCCTGCATTAGTCACCGGTCACTGGGGACCAAAGTGTCGCTACAGCTTCAAGCGTAGTGATAGAATAATCAGAGGTTCGCTGGACTTCAAGTCACAGGAACAAGCCCTTTTGTCAGAACGAAACCAGGGTCAGGTAGAACAAGAACTTTGAGTCAGTGCACGACGAGAGAAGGAACTTAGTTCTATCCACTAGAAGACTCAACCACCATGCTGACCGGGCAGTACAGCTACAGAATTAGCTGGAGCTTTTGAGGGAATTTAGCTTTATGCAAGTTGGACTCATTACATGGAAACTTAAGGAGGCCTATAACCTGCTCAGCCGTTACCTTGAAACGCATCCTCCATCCACCCCAACAGCTTCCCGGGACCTGCCTTATCATCTTGGAAAGTAAAAGGTATGGAAAGAAGCTTTAATGTGTGAGACTGTGTCATTTAACTGCACACCTTCACTACATCATCATCACTATTGACCCTGAGGGAAGAGTCCCACCTGTAGGGGACCCGACATCTAGCTGCCCACACCATCCCCTCAGAGATCTACAGCAGCGCTGGTCTTAGTGATCAGAAAACTACAGGTGGCGTCACGAACTGTTATATACAAGTCCCCTGTAAATAATTCCCCCCAAACATACGCCTGACCGCCAGGGCCACAGACCGAGCCACCGCTACCTGTGACAACCCCATAGACTTCCATGGGCTCGGCTCTGAGTACCCCGTTGCCCTGGTAACCCACAATTGTGGTGCGGGTCACGACACGACCTGTAGTCCAGATAGCCTCCGGGTATCTTGTTACTATGCTTGAAACTCTAGCAACGCGTCGGACCCCGGTGTCCGGTGATTTAGTGCAGGTAACCAATACCTGAAGCACTTCTCTCTGTCTTCTCCACTGCGCCCTTCGCCCTGCTTTTGCTCTTTGCATAAGCACTTGTAGCTTTCGATGGAAATGTCATCTTTCTCCAGAGCTCGCTGAGCAGCTCTCAGTATCCTCCTTGTTTCAGCTTCTGTTGAGGTACTGATTAAGGGTAGCTCTGACTAGGCTAGGATGATTCACTTCACCCGTACTAGCCTCCACTTCCTTGTCAGGTGAGCTACGCTAGCTCTGCGAGGATTCAGTCCTCTCTCCTAGTCCAGACTGAACTGGCACTGAACTCCACTGTCCGAAGACAGGAAACTGAATTCATCTGAGCTCTTCTCAGACAGGAAACTATCTGACTCTGCTACGTGTCACTACCTCCTATACCCCTGGTGGGTGTGTCTGAAAGTGTGAGTGACGTGAATGCATATCAAGCGTTGCGATTACCTTCCTGTGCATTCTCCTGGATTATTTGTGTGCCTTACATAGCTGGGCCACACAGACTGAGGTGGTCTGACCGGCGGCTATCTTCTTTAGTCACGAGGCGGAGCCGGAGAGGAGAGAGGTACTGTGTGAGCTGAGCTGTGGTGCTGCCTGGGCCCTGGAGTGGAGCTGGAGGAGTGTGTCTGTGTGGACTGAGGTGGTCTGACCGGCGGCCATCTTCTTTAGTCACGAGGCGGAGAGGAGAGAGGTACTGTGTGAGCTGAGCTGCGGCGCTGCCTGGGCCCTGGAGTGGAGCTGGAGGATTGTGTCTGTGTGGACTGAGGTGGTCTGACCGGCGGCCATCTTCTTTA
>JARQOD010002384.1:0-78629 GCA_033576555.1 Oophaga sylvatica
TCCCGAAACGCAGAGCCAGCTGGGCTATGGACCATGGCAACGGGGATAATTTTAGTCCAGTGAAATGTCACCGGTCTTATGATATGTGACATGTCAGTAAACTATTCTTAAAAAACAACCCCTATACAACTAAGATTACAACATCAGCATGAAATATAGAATAGATTTACCTGACACATATCCGTTGAACTCAGGGTTAATTGGGATTGATTACACTGTCAAGGAAAGAGGAGGCCGGGGGTCTAATGACCCTAACTGGGGTCCTAATAATCCTCACTTGGAGGTACTGATAAGGTTCAGAGGTCCAAGTTCCAGCCTAACCCTTCCCATCAGCCTGAACCCGACAGTCCTAAGAAGGATTCTGTTACCACCAAAGGGATATGGCTGACTCTGCAAATACACAGATTAAACAAATAAGACGACTGGAGAAAACACGACTTGCATACACACTCAAACACAGAAGGAACAAAATGATCTGGGATATTAAATCTAACAAGGTGAGTTAAAAAACAACAAGGACTCTTTAACTTAAGTCCTTTACAGATACAATCCTACTGTGGTCTGCAGAAGAATTTCATGGAAACTCCCAACACAGACAACCAGGATTTAAAGGAAACCAATCAACAAATAATTAATTGCAGCCGGAAAAAACTGCCCCAGCCCAAATGAGCCGACAAATTAACTCCCTAACAGCCAAACACAAAGAAACAGCAATCAGCGTGGGGAAGTCAGAATGTGCAAACCCCCGACGATCTTCGTGGCGAGCACACGACATTAGGAACCTGAAAGACATAAGGAGAAACAAAATGCAAAATAAACTGTATATTGTAAGTCCAATTCTTGGTTGATGACGTGAAGTCCTCATGGTTGGATAGTCAAAGCTCATGGGGAACACATCTTCAGATTGGGGAAGCCACCAACATGCAAACACCTCCACCAACCCAAACATTCCAAAGATGAAAGTTCAAGTTCCAAGGGGAAGTTCAAAGTTCATTTGGATGCTGATAGCTCTGCATACTAGCACGGCAGTAGTAGCAGAGGCATGCTCCCTGCCGTGGCAGAGTCCAGAGACGAAGCTAAGATCAACGTGACTCCTGTTTGAAGGAGCCAGCAATGATAAACCTGAAATGGATGCCAGCAGTTACGATGGCTGACCAGCTGGAAGGATGTCAGCGTAAAGAGATCTCAGCTTCTGACCTTTTTGCCGGTTTTCTGAAAGCTCTCGGAGAGGCTCCTGCAGCTGTAGTCCTCGTAGATGCGTCGTAGGAAAGGTAGACTTGTCTCTTGATGACAGTTTGAAAGAGTCTTTACAGAACTCTTGTAGACTGTGGCCTTGCGGGCAGGGTCCTCTCTCCTTCTGTACTTATGTGCGTCCTGTATTGCTCATATTTATTGTACTTGCCTATATTCGCCCCCTCTCACATGTAATGCGCCTGGAATAAATGTCGCTATAATAATAATAATAACTACGTGCAGGACTTGGAGTTGTAAGGCTTTTAGAGACTTCTTCCCCGTCTCCCACCTTTGCTGTCTTGAGATGGTAACATAGTGTTCCCGTTGATATCCTGAGTAGCAAGCTGTCTCAGTGGTACCCTGCCTAGAACTGCGATGGGTGTCTTAACCCAAGAGGACTGTGGATGCTGTTTTCAAACAGGCGAGGTTTCCTCGTCGATAGCAAGTTCATCACAGAATGACGCTTGGGAAGTGAAAAGTGTCTTGTTCGACATCCAGCAGTGTGTGAGGCTGCATTGCATGGGGAGATGCTAGCACCATCGATAAGAAGTAAGCTTGTTGAGAGAGGGGCTCTCACTCTGAGCCTGAAAGTCTAACATGGGCTTCAGCTTAACCAGCTTGTGATGGAGAAAGGTATCAAAGGTTGGGAACTTAGCGGTTACTTGCTGCGGATCCCTTGGCAACTTAGTCTTTGCTGGAAGAGAAGGTGAGGGGGCTACCCAGCTGTTATAGTTGTCTTCGGAGGTTTGATGCTCGTGACCCTGATTTATCACCATGTCTTCCTCTGTAGGTGGTGAGTTGTTGTCCTTGGTTGAAGGATCGAATGCTGTTATCTCGCGGTTGTAGTCTCGAGGATAAAGCAGACTTGAATTATCAGATGGTTGTCGTTGACACTTAGTTTCGTTTGACTTCTCCTTCATCCATAGTGACGTGGGTTGACAGGGGGGACAAGTCTTGGTCATCTGACGTGATAATGGTTTATAAGAGGAGAGTCGCTTGGATTCTTTGTCTGGTCACTACAGACACTGCTGAAGATGACCCAGCCTAGCTCGAGGCGCTGGGCGTATGGTTCATTGAGTAGTCCGTGGATTGTTGATGCATCTTGTGCAGTCATATAATGTCTCTGCAAGGAGAATTAGGATGTCAGCCTTGTCGTCCAGGGGTGGCATCTCTTTGGCTATCATTCTGTGATGAGGATGTGAAGAGCGACTTCTGGTGCTGGGATTTCTTCCCTGTTGAATGGTATTCGGTTACACTCTACAAGCATGGGCAGTGGTATCTCCGTGGCGCCCTTCTCAAAGAGAAGTTATTATGAGGCCACCGCCCTTCTTCCAGAGTTTTTAAAACGCCGCTGCAGGTGCCCAAGGTTAGGGATAGACGTCTCCTTTAAGTCAAACAAGACGAAGAGTTCTGAATTGGCTAATGATTTGTTGCCCTGGTCGTCCAGGCTAACGTACACCTTGACTGCCTTCTCTGGATGGCCCTGAGATACACCCATGCCAGGCAAATCTTTGCGCAGGACTTGTCTCAAAGACCTTCTCCACAGACTTCGGTGCATGAGGAAAATACTGCAACTGGTGTTATGTTTTGTAGCTGAGGAGGCAGGAGCAAAAAAACATAGGTAGCATGACCCCAGAGAGGTTGGAAACTAATAGGTTGCAGACCCCTAAACCTAACCGCACAACTAGAAGCAGCCGTGGAGCGTACCTACGGTGGTCCTAGAGCCTCGGCACGCGGAGAATAGCTATCCCTGAAGATGGAAAGAGGAAAGCTGACTGCCCCGGAGTAGACCCCAAAAGAGTAGGAAGCCCCCAAACATAAATGGCGGTTAGACAAGATGAAAACAACGAACACAGACAGAAAATAGATTGAGCAAACGCTGGGGCCCAAAACTGTCTAGATAGGATAGTACAGGAGAGAATACTGTCTGCAACCCAGAAAAAACCCTAGGAAAAACTCCAACACTTCTGAATCCAAAAACACTGAGACCACAGGGTCTCGACCACCTATTTCAGATCTCTGGTGTGGACACGTAGCTACCCAGCAGCAAGATATCCAAGAACTGAGCAAATGAACAAATACAAATACGACAGAGACCAGCCAAAGCCCCCCAAAGGGGAACCCGGCTGAATACAAAAAGCAATGCAGCAAAAGCAGGTATTCAACCACAGTAAAAAAAACTGAAAGAGCTTATTCTGAAAGCAAGCAGGAGGCAGTAGGAAAGCAAGCTGAATTCCAACCTAGAACAGGAAGCACAATTGATTACTGGCGAGGATCATGGGAGTCCAGCTCACCTATATCAGCCATCATTACCACCTGACCACCATCGTTATTTACAGGTGTAGGGCTCTTGGTATTCAACATTGTTCAATACCCTCAGCAACCACCAGAGGGAGCCTCAGCTCTGAAGTCGTCTCCAAAATGTTCACAACAGTACCCCCCCTTGAGGAGGGGTCACGAACCCTCACTTGTGCCACCAGGACGATCAGGATGAGCTCGGTGATAGGCATGGACCAGTCTTTCAGCATGAATGTCAGAAGCAAACACCCAAGAATTGTCCTCCTGACCATAGCCTTTCCACTTCACCAAGTACTGGAGTCTCCGCCTGCCAAACGAGAATCCAATATCTTCTCAACCACATACTCCAAATTGCCCTCAACCAAAACAGGATCAGAAGGCGCAACCATAGGAACCACTGACTCGACAAATCTCTTCAATAAAGATTTGTGAAATACGTTGTGAATCTTGAATGTTCCTGGAAGAAGCAAACGGTAGGAAACGGGATTAATAATCTCCACGATCTTATAAGGTCCAATGAACCTTGGCTTAAATTTTGGAGACGCGACCCTCATAGGGATATTTTTTGAGGACAACCAAACCAAGTCACCCACTTTAAATCGAGGACCATCAGTCCTATGCCGGTTGGCAAACCGCTGTGCCTTCTCCTGAGAGAGAGACAGCTTATCCACTACTTGATCCCAAATCAGCTGCATTCTCTCCACAATAGTCAACACCAGGACAGACAGAAGCCTCCACCTGCCCTGAAGAAAATCGAGGATGAAACCCTTATTGGCTAACCAGAAAATTATATGTTCGCAAGCTTTCAGAGCACAGGCTCCTTTTTCAGGCAAGATTACATTTGGATGAGGATGAAACCCGAAATTGCAGAAAAATGGAGACATCAAGGTGGCAGAACTAGCCCTATTATTCAAAGCAAACTCAGCCAAAGGCAAAAAAGAGACCCAGTCATCTTGATCAGCAGACACAAAACATCTCAAATAAGTCTCCAAGGTCTGGTTTGTTCTCTCAGTTTGTCCATTGGTCTGAGGGTGGAACGCAGAGGAAAAAGACAGCTGAACTCCCAGTTTGGAACAAAATGTCCTCCAAAATCTGGAAACAAACTGGACTCCTCTGTCAGACACAATGTTCTCTGGAACGCCATGCAACCGAACCACCTGTTGAGAAAACAAGGGCACCAACTCGGAGGAGGATGGCAACTTAGGTAGTGACACAAGATGTATTATCTTGGAAAACCTATCACAGATTACCCAAATAATGGTCATTCTCTGAGAGACAGGGAGGTCGGAAATAAAATCCATAGAGATATGGGTCCATGGCCTTTTGGGCACAGGCAATGGCATTAACAAACCACTAGAGCGAGAGCAAGGTTTGGACCGAGAACAAGTTCCACAGGACTGCACAAAGTCCCTGACGTCACGAGACAAGGTGGGCCACCAAAAGGACTGACTCACCAAATCTCTGGTACCAAAAATACCAGGATGGCCGACCAATGCGGAGCAATGAATCTCGGACATCACATTCTTCCTCCACTGGTCTGGGACAAACAATCTCCCAGCAGGGCAACGTTCAGGTTTATCCTCCTGAAATTTCTCCAAAGCCAGTCTCAAATTGGGCGAGATAGCAGAAAGAACCACACCCTCCTTCAGAATAACAGCAGGCTCAGTTACCTCAGGAGAATCCAGAAAGAAACTCCTCCAGAGGACATCCGCCTTAACATTCTTAGTGCCCGAGAGAAAAGAGACCACAAAATTAAAACGTGTGAAAAACAAGGCCCACCTGGCCTGTCTAGGATTAATTCGCTTGGCTTATTCAAGATAAACCAGGTTCTTATGATCAGTGAGGACCACCACCTGATGCTTGGCTCCTTCCAGCCAATGTCTCCACTCTTCAAAAGCCCACTTCATGGAAAATAACTCCCGATTACCCACATCATAATTACGTTCAGCTGGGGAAAATTTTCGAGAGAAAAAGGCACAAGGGTTAATCTTAGAGTTCTCCGCATTCCTTTGGACAAAATGGCTCCTGCTCCAATCTCGGAGCATCAACCTCCACCTGAAATGGTAGAGAAACATCAGGTTGGCGCAGAACAGGAGCAGAAGTGAATCTCCGCTGAAGCTCCTGAAACGCAGAAACTGCCTCAGGAGACCAATTCATTACATCAGAACCCTTCTTGGTCAAATCAGTCAGTGGCTTCACAATACCAGAGAAATTACCTACAAATTTACGATAAAAATTAGCAAAACCCAAAAATCTCTGAAGAGCCTTCAATGTAGTGGGTTAAACCCAATCACAAATGGCCTGAACTTTGACCGGGTCCATTTCAATAACAGACGGAGACAAAATGAATCAATGAATCCCAGAAATGAAACCTGTACGCCAAAAAGACATTTTGATCCCTTCACATACAATGCTTTTTCTCTCAAATCCGGAATACAGTCCGAACATGTTCCACATAGGAATCCCAGTCATTGGAAAAAATCAAGATATCGTCCAAATAAACGATCAGAAATTTATCCACGAAATCCCGTAAAATATCGTTCATAAAGAACTGGAAGACAGAAGGGGCATTAGTGAGCCCAAAAGGCATCACTAGGAACTCAAAATGCCCCTCTGAGGTATTAAACGCCGTCTTCCATTCATCTCCGTGCTTGATACGAATGAGATTATACACCCCCCTGAGGTCAAGCTTGGTAAACCTACAAGCACCCTTCACTCTGGAAAATAGGTCAGAAATCAAGGGTAACGGATATTGATATTTAACAGTGATCTTATTCAGGAGACGATAATCAATACACGGCCTCAATGAGCCATCCTTCTTGGCCACAAAGAAAAAGCCGGCGCCCAAAGGTGAAGAGGATAGTCTGATATGACCCTTCTCTAAAGACCCTTTGATATAAGATCGCAAAGCCTCATGCTCAGGTACAGACAAATTAAAGAGCCAACCCTTGGGGAATTTACAACCGGGTACTTAGTCAATAGCGCAATCATAACTCCTATGAGGACTTACTCTCACTAAACACATCAGAAAAAATCAGTAAAATAGCCAGGAATATCTTAAGACTGGGGGAGACAGAGAAAACATCTTGTAAGGTTCTTTGTCTCTGTTGACATGTTCCTTGAAACTCAGTTTTCCGTCGGCCATTTTGCTTTCTGTCTTTCTGCAGCTCTTGCCCTCAGTTAATATGGAGTTTCCAGTTTTCATGTTCCCGCCCTGATTCTTCCCTCTTGCTTCTTAAGCAGCCTCAGCTGAACAATCAGTGCTCCTGAATCAAGCCTCAGTCAGTCAGGAGCAAGTGGAAATTTTATGGATATCTCCTTTGCTCTGAAACAGGGGATACGTTCAGTGAAGAAGGCTACTCCAGTACAGACTATAGGGAACTCAATAAGGTTACTATTAGAAACCGTTATCCATTGCCTTTAATCCCTGAGTTGTTGGAGAGAGTGCGGCATGCCAAAATTTTCTCTAAACTGGATCTCCATGGGGCCTATAACTTGGTCCGTATCAGACCTGGGGATGAATGGAAGACTGCCTTCAGGTCACGCTATGGACACTTTGAATATCTAGTTATGCCTTTTGGTCTGAGTACCGCCCCAGCCACTTTCCAACACTTCGTGAATGATATCTTCAGGGATCTCCTAGATACATTTGTGGTGATTTATCTGGATGATATTCTAATTTTTTCTAACTCCACAGAGGAACATCATGGACATGTGAGAATGGTGTTAGAACGCCTAAGACAAAACCATCTCTACATCAAATTAGAAAAATGTGAATTCCATAGGACCGAAATTCAATTTCTGGGGTATGTACTATCTACGCAAGGGATTAGTATGGATGGAAGCAAGACCCAAGCCATCAAGGATTGGCCAATTCCTAGAAATGTGAAGGAGGTGCAGCGTTTCATCGGGTTTGCCAACTTCTATAGACGTTTCATTAAGAATTTTTCTGAGGTAGTGTCACCTATCACCCAACTTACCCGGAAACAGTCTAGGTTCTCCTGGACCCCGCAAGCTCAGGAAGCATTTTCCTGTTTAAAGGATAAATTTACCACCGCACCTATCTTAGTACATCCCAACCCCGAGCTTGCCTTCATAATAGAGGTGGATGCTTCAGACTGTGCCGTTGGAGCTATACTCTCTCAGAGAACAGGTGAGAAGAATGTCTTGCATCCCTGTGCCTTCTTTTCCCAGCAGTTGTCTTCGGCTGAGAGGAACTATGATGTGGGCAATAGAGAATTGTTGGCCATTATTGCCGCCTTCAAGGAATGGAGACACCTTCTTCAGGGAGCTGCACAGCAAATAGTCGTCCTTACAGACCATCGTAACCTTGAATTTATCAGGTCGGCTAAGTGCCTGACTCCTCGCCAGGCTCGCTGGAATCTTTTCCTAAACCAATTTAATTTTGTCATTTCTTATAGACCAGGATCGCGCAATGGAAAGGCTGATGCACTCTCTAGGATTCATTCAGCAGAGACACGTCCACTTACTCCTCCTAAGACTATTCTTCCTGACTCTAGATTCCTGGGAGTGATTCATAATCAAGACCTACTTAAGGACATCAAGGAAGCATACCATGCGGATTCTTTGTTGGCTCAACCCCCAAGGGACGTAAGTCTTGTCTTTAAGAATGGTGTGTGGATTCAGGGACAACGTCTGTATATACCTGAAACAGTCAGATTGAGAGTATTGCAACTCATCCACGATTCCAAGATAGCCGGGCATAGGGGAATTCTAAAGACACAAGAATTTCTTTCTCGTTTCTTTTGGTGGCCCACTTACAGGAAAGATGTCTTAAACTATGTCACTTCATGTGAAGTCTGTGCAAGATGCAAAACACCTCGCTCCTCACCAACTGGTCTGTTGCAACCTCTTCCCACCCCGTCCCGCCGTGGGATCCATTTCTATGGACTTTATTGTGGAGTTACCAACCTCTCAAGGGAAGAACACCATTCTAGTGGTGGTTGACCGTCTAACAAAGGCAGCTCATTTTATCCCTTGTGTCGGCTTACCCACTGCAAAACAGACATCAGACTTGATGATTAAGAATGTGTTTCGCTTACATGGAGTACCGGATGAGGTCATTTCGGATCGAGGGGTGCAATTCACTTCAAGGTTTTGGCAAAATTTCTGTGCAGCATTGGACATTAAAGTAAACCTTTCTTCTGCTTTTCATCCCCAGACTAATGGACAGACAGAACGAACCAATCAGACCCTGGAGCAGTATCTCCGCTGTTTTATCTGCCACCTACAGGATGATTGGGTGGATCTACTTCCACTGGCTGAGTTCTCTTATAACAACTCTCAGAGCGCCTCCACTAAGCAGTCTCCTTTTTACTCCAATCTAGGTTATCATCCTAACATTCTTCCTCGATTTCCCATAGATACGCCCTTGCCGGCAGTGGCTGAAAGAATCACTTCTTTACAAAAGAATATGGATCTTCTAAAGGAAAATCTAGAATTGGCTCAGGAAAGGTACAAGAAAGCAGCAGATAAATTTCGTAAACCTGCACCAGCTTTCAAGGTAGGAGATTTGGTCTGGCTGTCAACCAGAAATCTTAAATTAAAGATTCCATTGTCTAAATTGGGACATAAGTACATTGGACCTTATAAGATCAGTAAGATTATAAGTGCTGTTGCTTGTCGTCTTCAACTACACAGAACTATGAAAATCCACCCTGTCTTTCATGTATCCCTACTAAAGGCTGCAACACCCAATACGTTTCCTGGACGTTCTTCTCCTTGCCCTGACCCAGTGCTGGTCGATGGTCAGGAAGAATTTATGGTGGAAAGGATTCTAGATTCCAGGTTGTACAGAAATCAGTTGCAATATTTGATTAAATGGCAGGGCTACCCAGTGGAGGACAACTCATGGGAACCAGTCAATAATGTAAATGCTCCTCGCCTGCTCCGCCAGTTTCATCAGAGGTACCCTGACAAGCCTGGTCTGAGGTCATCCTGAGGTTGTCCCTAAGGGGGGAGTAATGTAAGGTTCTTTGTCTCTGTTGACATGTTCCTTGAAACTCAGTTTTCCGTCGGCCATTTTGCTTTCTGTCTTTCTGCAGCTCTTGCCCTCAGTTAATATGGAGTTTCCAGTTTTCATGTTCCCGCCCTGATTCTTCCCTCTTGCTTCTTAAGCAGCCTCAGCTGAACAATCAGTGCTCCTGAATCAAGCCTCAGTCAGTCTGTGACCTGACTCCTGGAAGCCTTGGACTTGTACTCCAGCTATTCCCTACTGAGGAACCTTGGAACACTTTTGGACTCTGGAAACCTGCTGTTTGGTGAATCCATGTTTGCAGAGGAATTACGGTACAGAGAAGAGATCCTGAACCTGCTTTGGAGAGTTATTGTAGAGCTTGAAGTTACTCTGGCCTGCTGTGTCTCCTGTTGCTGTTCCTGCAAACTGTGTGAACTTTTCAGCATGCTTGTATGAAGTAATACAAGTCATTTCATTTCAACCTATGTCTCCTGTGTTTTCCTCGCACCCAAGCACAAGACGCTATAGGAACTGTACACTATACATGACACATCTTGAGACTGGGGGGGGGGCAGAAAAAACAGGAGTGTCAGTACGAACACATTGACAACCCCAACTGGTCACAGACACAGACTTCCAATCCAAAACAGGATTGTGAGTCTGTAACCAAGGAAACCCCAGTACAACAATGTCATGTAAATTATGTAACACCAAAAATTTGCAATTCTCTTGGTGGTCCGGGTCAACCCGCATTATCACCTGGGTAGAAAGCTGGGGTTTATTCTCCGCCAAGGGGGTAGAATCAATGCCCAGCAAAGGAATAGACTTCCGCAGGGGTATCATAGGAAAACCACAACGTTTGGCAAAATCAAAATCCATCAGGTTTATAGCTGCCCCTGAATCAACAAAAGCCTGAGCTGAAAATGTGGACATGGAGCAAATCAAGGTAACAGTCAACAGAAATTTAGTCTGAACACTACCCAAAACAACTGAGCACGCAAAACGTCTTCCCCGCTTGGGGCAGACGGAAATAGCATGAGAAGTGTCACCATAATAGTAGCACAACTTATTACACTTACAAAAATTCATGACGCTGTGCCTCAGAAGTCACTCCATCACACTGCATGGGCTCAGGGCCTGGCTCGCAAGGCATCACAATCTCACGCATATTTCTGCGCTCGCGCAGACGTCTGTCAACTTGAATAGCTAATGACATAGAGTCATTGAGATCAGAGGGGACAGGGAATCCCACCATAACATCCTTTACAGTCTCTGCCAGACCCTTCCGAAAAAGGGCCGCCAGCGCATCATCATTCCATTTAGTAAGGACTGCCCACTTTCTGAATTTCTGACAATACAGCTCAGCGGCTTCATGACCCTGATTCAATGCCAACAAGGTTTTTTCAGCTTGATCAGTAACATTAGGTTCATCGTACAATAACCCCAGAGCCTGAAAAAGCACATTAACATCATTCAAAACACGATCCCCAGGTGTTAGGGAAAAGGCCCAATCCTGAGGTTCACCGCGCAACAGGGAGATGACAATTTGAACCTGCTGCGTTGTGTTCCCTGAGGATTTAGGCTTCAAACCAAAAAACAACTGACAGTTATTTTTAAAATTCAGAAACTTAGACCGATCCCCCAAAAATAAATCCGCAGAGGGATCCTAGGTTCCACAGCAGGCAACCCAGCAAGATATATAGCAATACTCCGAACTTCAGCAGCAAGCTGCTCCACACGATCGGACAAATGCTTGATCTCCATTGGTGAAAAAATTCCTCCTCAGCCCCAAGAGAAAAAGAGGGAAAAAATGCAACAAACAGAAAAAAAAATAAAAAATTTCTGACAACTCAGACAACTTTTTTTTCTTTTTTCCTTTACAATTTTTTTTCCCTTCTATTGAGTACCATAGAATTTTCAGTTTGGCCGGTAATTCTGTTATGTTTTGGTAGCTGAGGAGGCAGGAGCAAAAAAAACGCATAGGCAGCCTGACCCCAGAGAGGTTGGAAACTAATAGGTTGCAGACCCCTAAACTAACCGCACAACTAGAAGCAGCCGTGGAGCGTACCTATTGTGGTCCTAGACGCCTCGGCACAGCCGGAGAGATAGCTATCCCTGAAGATGGAAAGCTGACTGCCCCGGAGTAGACCCCAAAAAAGTAGGAAGCCCCCAAACATATAATGGCGGTTAGACAAGATGAAAACACGAACACAGACAGAAAATAGATTGAGCAAACGCTGGGGCCCAAAACTGTCTAAATAGGATAGTACAGGAGAGAATACTGTCTGCAACCCAGAAAAACCCTAGGAAAAACTCCAACACTTCTGAATCCAAAAACACTGAGACCACAGGGTCTCGACCACCTATATCAGATCTCTGGTGTGGACACGTAGCTACGCAGCAGCAAGATATCACAAGAACTGAGCAAATGAACAAATACAAAAAAACGAACGGAGACCAGCCAAAGCCCCCCAAAGGGGACCCGGCTGAATACAAAAAGCAATACAGCAAATGTTAGAACTCTCCTGTTAGGTTGTTTCTATCTTGCTGGTCACATGACCTTTTTTGCCTATTTAGTCCTGCTCCGCCCTTCTGGCTTTGCTGGACTTCATTGTAATTTATACTCTTAAGCTAGCCAGGTGCTTTGTTACCTTACTCCAATAGTTTTGCTTGGTCTTCGGACCTCTATGTTCTATGTTGTTTGTTTTTCTTTTACTGCTACAACTTCTGTTAGGAGGTGTCCTGTTGTGAATGTTTTGGAAATGAATTCTGAGCAGAAGCTCCCTCTGGTGGTTACAAACAGTACTGAACCATTCAATGAGGATTGGCAATCAGGAGTCACAGTCTGGCTTGATATAAGGGAGGTTCCCTCCCATCATGGTTGCCGGTGATCAATTGTTCTTGTCCCAACTGTGGTTCCTGGTTCACTTGGAAGCTTGCTGAGTCTTGCCTCTTCTTCTACTTTCAGATAAGCTATTTTCTGTTTATGTTTTTGTGCTTACCATTTGCATATTTCTCTGCATTTCTGTGAGGTTAGCCAGGTTCCCCCCCGGGGGGGGGGGCTTGGGCTCCTCTCAGTTCCACTGGAGCCATTGTTATTTGTTCATTTGCCTTTTCCAGTTTTTTCAGTGGCTGTGGCTTAGTTTTGTTACACCAGAGAACTGATTTAGGTGGTAGAGGTCGTGTGATCTCAGGTGTTTTTGCAATCAGTAGCTTTGGCATTTTTTAGGGTTTTTTTTGGATTGCAGTGAGTATCCTTTTTATCCTTTTCTGTCTAGGCAGATTGGGCCCCAGCGTTTGCTCATACTATTTTCTGTCTGTGTCTGTATTTCCTCTTGTTTAACCGCCATTACATGTTTGGGGGCTTCCTATGTTCTTTGGGGATCTGCTCCGGGGCAGATAGCTTTCCTCTTTCTATCTTTAGGTGTAGTTAATCTCTCAGGCTGTGACGAGGCGTCTAGGACCAACGTAGGAACGCTCCACGGCTGCCTTTAGTTGTGGTGGTTAGTCAGGGTACTGCAATCCAATAGATTCCAACCTCTCTGGTGTATTGCCGTTTTTGCCTGCTCTCCTCAGCTACCAAAACATAACAGTATCACCGGCCAAACTGAAAATTGTATGGTACTCACAGAAGGGAAAAATAGTGTGGAAAGAAAAAAGTTGTCAGAGTTGTCAGAGTGTAAGGCTCTTTGTACATGTTTCTTGAAACTCAGTTTTTCCGTCTGCCATTTTGCTTTCTGTCTTGCTGCAGCTATCTTGCCCTCAGTCAATATGGAGTTTCCAGCTTTCATGTTCCCACCCTGATTCTCTCCCTCTTGCTTCTTAAGCAGCCTCAGCTGAGCAATCAGTGCTTTAGAATCAAGCCTGCAGTGAGCCTGTGACCTGACTCCTGGAAACCTTAGACTTTGTACTTCAGCTATTTCCTACTGAGGAACTTTGGAACACTTGTGGACTCTGGAAACCTGCTATTTGATAAATCCACGTTTGCATGGAATTACGGTAACAGAGAAGAGATCCTGAACCTGTTGTGGAGAGTTATTGCTGAGCTTAATTTACTCTGGCCTGCTGTGTCTCCTGCTTCTGTACCTGCAAACTGTGTGACCCTTTTTGCCACTTGTATGAAGTAATACAAGTCCTTCTATATCAAACCTGTGTCTCATGTGTTTTCCTCGCACCCAAGCACAAGACGCTATATGAACTGTACACCATACATTACAAGATTCTGAAGCCAAACGTTAGTGTCTGCTGGGTCTGGGAAGGCTGTGTCTGCTGTGACTGTGGATATCAGATGTCCGGTTATACTTTCTGTGATGACAGTGGTTGTGACTTCTCACAACCATTCCAGGTGAGCACATTCCCTTAATTTTACTCTGCAGTGTTACCACAGGTAAACACTATTGTTTTTTTTCTCTTCTCCTTCCAGTACTCCTGTCTTAAAAGATCTGGAAGATGGAGGCTCGCATAAAGGAGCTTTGCGGAGTGACTGATACAATCCTTGCAGATATACAGACTATAAAGACCCGTTTTGCAAACCTACAGGACCTCACTAATCACAATTTGCAAGTGTTTGGACAAACTACCCAGGATTTACGAGCCAGGATTGAGGTTCTAGAGCAGACCCGGGCAAGGGGCGGCCCGCGGGCCGCATCCGGCCCGCCGGCTGTCAGTGACCGGCCCGCGGAGGCGCTCCGGCAGTCTCAGGGCCCCGGCATCAGCTGGCACAATACTTACCTCTCCCGTGCCTCCGCTGCTGCAGCTCCGGGCTCCACCGGCGCTTCCTCTCACAGCCGGCCGCTGAATGACGTCATCATTCAGCGGCCGGCTGTGTCAGAGAGCGGGGACGCTGGACAGGTAAGACGTGTCTCTGTGTGTGTCTGTGTCTATGTAGTGCGGTGCTTTGTGTGTGTGTGTGTATGTATGTGAGAGAGTGCTTATGTGCTGTCTGTGTGTGATGATGGGCAGGCATTGCTGATAATGGGGAGGCATTGATAATGATGGGGAGAAGATGATGATAATGGGCAGGCATTGATGATGGGGAGAAGATGATGATGGGCAGGCATTGCTGATAATGGGGAGGCATTGATGATGATGGGGAGAAGATGATGATAATGGGCAGGTATTGATGATAATGGGCAGGCATTGATGATGGGGAGAAGATGATGATGATGATGATGGGCAGGCATTGATGATGATGGGGAGAAGATGATGATAATGGGCAGGTATTGATGATAATGGGCAGGCATTGGTGATGGGGAGAAGATGATGATGATGATGATGGGCAGGCATTGATGATGATGGGGAGAAGATGATGATAATGGGCAGGTATTGATGATAATGGGCAGGCATTGATGATGGGGAGAAGATGATGATGATGATGATGGGCAGGCATTGATGATGATGGGGAGAAGATGATGATAATGGGCAGGTATTGATGATAATGGGCAGGCATTGATGATGGGGAGAAGATGATGATGGGCAGGCATTGCTGATAATGGGGAGGCATTGATGATGATGGGAGAAGATGATGATAATGGGCAGGCATTGATGATAATGGGCAGGCATTGATGATGGGGAGAAGATGATGATGGGCAGGCATTGCTGATAATGGGGAGGCATTGATGATGATGGGGAGAAGATGATGATAATGGGCAGGTATTGATGATAATGGGCAGGCATTGATGATGGGGAGAAGATGATGATGATGATGGGCAGGCATTGATGATGATGGGGAGAAGATGATGATAATGGGCAGGCATTGATGATAATGGGCAGGCATTGATGATGGGGAGAAGATGATGATGGGCAGGCATTGCTGATAATGGGAAGGCATTGATGATGATGGGGAGAAGATGATGATAATGGGCAGGTATGTATATATACAGTATACAGTATATATATATATATATATATATATATATATATATATATGTGTATATATACAGTATTGGGTAGAACGGAGTTAATTATATTAGTCCGGCCCTCTAAAACCATCCCAATTTCTCATGCGGCCCCCTGGCAAAATTAATTGCCCACCCCTGTTCTAGAGGAACGAGTCCAGGCTCCTGCCATAACCCCGAGTTCTGGGATTCCCAAGTTACCCCTTTAAATTTTGGCGGTGAACGTGAGAAATTCAGGGGATTTATTAACCAATGCAGTCTTTTTTTTTCTGCACATGCTTCACAATTTCCCACTGAACGATCTAAAGTGCTTACTATAATCATGTTGCTTACCAACAAGGCTTTGATGTGGGCAAACCCTCTGATTGAGACTGAGGATGAATGTTTGGATCATCTTGATGCTTTCATTTCAGCCATGGGGCAGGTGTTTGATGACCCCAATCGAGGTGCAACAGCTGAAGCAGCCATGTTAACTTTGCGCCAAGGTAAGCGCTCAGTAGCCGAATATGCCTTGGATTTCAGGAGATGGGCCCTCGATACCACTTGGGACAGTTCCGCCAAAAAATCTATTTTTCGAAAAGGGTTGTCTCCACTGATTAAGGATGAACTTGCTCGTGCCGACCCTCCCACTGCGTTAGGTGACTTTATTAACTATTGTATCCGTATTGATGCTCGTCTGACTGAACGCAGGCAAGAGAGATGGTTCGAAAGTAATCGCACTAACCTTTTCCTACCTTCCTCCCCAGCTAAGGAACCTTTGAGTAGGATCACACGGGAACCTGAACCTGAACCCATGCAGGTGGACTCTTTACAAAGACGGGTTAGTGATGCACGCAAAGAACATTGTTTAAAGGAAAATCTATGTTTCTACTGTGGTAAGTCAGGGCACTTCATTATAAACTGCCCCAGCCGTTCTCGTAAGACTACTGCAGCAGTCATTCACTGTGAGTGTTGCGAGAGGAGATCTGTCAGGTCCGAGCCTCAGGCTCCAGAGAGATCTGCAGCAACAGATATTGATTTCTCTGACTTAAACTCCGTCACTTCTGAGGACGATGACTGTGTAAACGCTGCAATTTTTCAAGTTTCCTCAGCGGTGTCCCAGCTGAGTTGTAAGAAAAACAATTCTCATTGCTTGCTTTCCATCAAACTCTGGGTTGACTCAGTCTGGGTGTCTAGCTCTGCTATGATCGACTCAGGGGCAAGTGGAAATTTTATGGATATCTCCTTTGCTCTGAAACGGGGGATACGTTCAGTGAAGAAGACTACTCCAGTACAGATGGAGACTGTGGATGGCTCCCTGCTGACCTCTGGACCAGTGGATCAGGAAACGGAGCCTTTGAGGGTCCTTATGGGTAAAGATCATCAAGAGAAACTGTCCTTTATGCTTATCTCTTCTCCCCACTTTCCCATTATTCTAGGGCTACCATGGCTGCAGGCTCAGAACCCTACCATTAACTGGGAGACCAAGGAATTACACTTTCCAGAGAAACAGATGAGTCCAGAAGTTTCAGCTTGCTCTGTACCTAAAGGAACCATGTCAGTCCCTGAACTACCAGCTGTATACCAGGACTATGTGGATTTATGTGACAAGAAGAACGCTGACCAGCTTCCCCTCACCGTCCATATGATTGTCCAATTGAATTATTGCCTGGAGCAGAGATACCTTTTGGTAAGATCTACCCCCTGGCGGGGCCCGAGCTAAAGGCTTTAAAGGATTACATAGACGAAAATCTAGCCAAGGGCTTCATACGCCCCTCTTCATCTCCTGCAGGTGCACCCATCTTCTTTGTGAAGAAGAAAGATGGATCTCTGAGACCCTGCGTAGACTATAGGGAACTCAATAAGGTTACTATTAGAAACCGTTATCCATTGCCTTTAATCCCTGAGTTATTGGAGAGAGTGCGGCATGCCAAAATTTTCTCTAAACTGGATCACCGTGGGGCCTATAACTTGGTCCGTATTAGACCTGGGGATGAATGGAAGACTGCATTCAGGTCACGCTATGGACACTTTGAATATCTAGTTATGCCTTTTGGTCTGAGTACCGCCCCAGCCACTTTCCAACACTTGGTGAATGACATCTTCAGGGATCTCCTAGATACATTCGGGGTGATTTATCTGGATGATATTCTAATTTTTTCTAACTCCACAGAGGAACATCATGGACATGTGAGAATGGTCTTAGAACGTCTAAGACAAAACCATCTTTACATCAAACTTGAAAAGTGTGAATTCCATAGGACCGAAATTCAATTTCTGGGGTATGTACTGTCTACACAAGGGATTAGTATGGATGGAAGCAAGACCCAAGCCATCAAGGATTGGCCAATTCCTAGAAATGTGAAGGAGGTGCAGCGCTTCATCGGGTTTGCCAACTTCTATAGACGTTTCATTAGGAATTTCTCTGAGGTAGTGTCACCTATCACCCAACTTACCCGGAAAGAGTCTAGGTTCTCCTGGACCCCCCAAGCCCAGGAAGCATTTTCCCGTCTAAAGGATAAATTTACCACCGCACCTATCTTAGTACATCCCAACCCCGAACTTGCCTTCATAATAGAGGTGGATGCTTCAGACTGTGCCGTTGGAGCTATACTCTCTCAGAGAACAGGTGAGAAGAATGTCTTGCATCCCTGTGCCTTCTTTTCCCAGCAGTTGTCTTCGGCTGAGAGGAACTACGATGTGGGCAATAGAGAGTTGTTGGCCATTATTGCCGCCTTCAAAGAATGGAGACACCTTCTTCAGGGAGCTGCACAGCAAATAGTCGTCCTGACAGACCATCGTAACCTTGAATTTATCAGTCGGCTAAGTGCCTGACTCCTCGCCAGGCTCGCTGGAATCTTTTCCTAAACCAATTTAATTTTGTAATTTCTTATAGGCCAGGATCACGCAATGGAAAGGCTGATGCACTCTCTAGGATTCATTCAGCAGAGACCCGTCCACTTACTCCTCCTAAAACTATTCTTCCTGACTCTAGATTCCTGGGAGTGATTCATAATCAAGACCTACTTAAGGACATCAAGGAAGCATACCATGCGGATTCCTTGTTGGCACAACCCCCAAGGGACGTAAGTCTTGTCTTTAAAAATGGTGTGTGGATTCGGGGACAACGTCTGTTATACCTGAAACAGTCAGATTGAGAGTATTGCAACTCATCCACGATTCCAAGATAGCTGGGCATAGAGGAATTCTAAAGACACAGGAATTTCTTTCTCGTTTCTTTTGGTGGCCCACTTACAGGAAAGATGTTTTAAACTATGTCACTTCATGTGAAGTCTGTGCAAGATGCAAAACACCTCGCTCCTCACCAACTGGTCTGTTGCAACCCCTTCCCACCCCGTCCCGCCCGTGGGGATCCATTTCTATGGACTTCATTGTGGAGTTACCAACCTCTCAAGGGAAGAACACCATTCTAGTGGTGGTTGACCGTCTAACAAAGGCAGCTCATTTTATCCCTTGTGTCGGCTTACCCACTGCAAAACAGACATCAGATTTGATGATTAAGAATGTGTTTCGCTTACATGGAGTACCGGATGAGGTCATTTCGGATCGAGGGGTGCAATTCACTTCAAGGTTTTGGCAAAATTTCTGTGCCGCATTGGACATTAAAGTAAACCTTTCTTCTGCTTTTCATCCCCAGACTAATGGACAGACAGAACGAACCAATCAGACCCTGGAGCAGTATCTCCGCTGCTTTATCTGCCACCTACAGGATGATTGGGTGGATCTACTTCCACTGGCTGAGTTCTCTTATAACAACTCTCAGAGCGCCTCCACTAAGCAGTCTCCTTTTTACTCCAATTTAGGTTATCATCCTAACATTCTTCCTCGATTTCCCATAGAAACGCCCTTGCCAGCAGTGGCTGAAAGAATCACGTCTTTACAAAAGAATATGGATCTTCTAAAGGAAAATCTGGAATTGGCTCAGGAAAGGTACAAGAAAGCAGCAGATAAATTTTGTAAACCTGCACCAGCTTTCAAGGTTGGAGACTTGGTCTGGCTGTCAACCAGAAATCTTAAGTTAAGGATTCCATCGTCTAAGTTGGGACATAAGTACATTGGACCCTATAAAATCAGTAAAATTATAAGTGCCGTTGCTTGTCGTCTTCAACTGCCTAGAACTATGAGAATCCACCCTGTCTTTCATGTATCCCTACTAAAGGCTGCAACACCCAATACGTTTCCTGGACGTTCTTCTCCTTGCCCTGACCCAGTGCTAGTCGATGGTCAGGAAGAATTTGTGGTGGAAAGGATTCTAGATTCCAGGTTGTACAGAAATCAGTTACAATAGTTGATTAAATGGCAGGGCTACCCAGTGGAGGACAACTCATGGGAACCAGTCAATAACGTTAATGCTCCTCGCTTGCTCCGCCAGTTTCATCAGAGGTACCCTGACAAGCCTGGTCTGAGGTCATCCGGAGGTTGTCCCTAAGGGGGAGTAATGTAAGGTTCTTTGTACATGTTTCTTGAAACTCAGTTTTTTCCGTCTGCCATTTTGCTTTCTGTCTTGCTGCAGCTATCTTGCCCTCAGTCAATATGGAGTTTCCAGCTTTCATGTTCCCGCCCTGATTCTCTCCCTCTTGCTTCTTAAGCAGCCTCAGCTGAGCAATCAGTGCTTCAGAATCAAGCCTGCAGTGAGCCTGTGACCTGACTCCTGGAAACCTTAGACTTTGTACTTCAGCTATTTCCTACTGAGGAACTTTGGAACACTTGTGGACTCTGGAAACCTGCTATTGATAAATCCACGTTTGCATGGAATTACGGTAACAGAGAAGAGATCCTGAACCTGTTGTGGAGAGTTATTGCTGAGCTTAATTTACTCTGGCCTGCTGTGTCTCCTGCTTCTGTACCTGCAAACTGTGTGACCCTTTTTGCCACTTGTATGAAGTAATACAAGTCCTTCTATATCAAACCTGTGTCTCATGTGTTTTCCTCGCACCCAAGCACAAGACGCTATATGAACTGTACACCATACATTACACAGAGATTTTTTTTTTTTTCTGTTTCTTGCATTTTTTCCCTCTTTTTATCTGGGTGCTAAGGAGGACATTTTTTTTCTCTCAATGGAGCTTGCACAGCTGTCTGGCCGTGTGGATCAGCTTGCCACTGAGGTTCGGAGTATTGCTGTCTACCTTGCTGGGTTGCCGGTTGTGGAACCTAGGATTCCCAAGCCGGATTTGTTTTTGGGAGATCGGGCCAAATTTCTGAATTTCAAAAATAACTGTAAGTTGTTTTTTGCCTTAAAACCTAAGTCCTCAGGGAACGCAGCACAGCAGGTTCAAATTGTCATCTTTATCCTGCGCGGCGATCCTCAGGATTGGGCTTTTTCCCTGACACCTGGGGACCCTGTTTTGAGTGATGTTGATTCATTTTTTCTGGCTCTGGGTTTATTGTACGATGAGCCTAATGTCACTGATCAAGTTGAAAGAACCTTGTTGGCATTAAATCAGGGGCTTGAGAACGCTGAGTTGTACTGTCAGAAATTCCGAAAATGGGCAGCCCTTTTTCGGAAGGGGCTGTCAGAGAATGTAAAAGATGTTATGGTGGGTTTCCCTGGTCCCTCTGGTCTCAATGATTCTATGTCATTAGCGATTCAAATTGACAGACGTTTGCATGAGCGTAGAGGTATGCGTGGAATAGTGTTGCCTTGTGAGCCAGCTTCTGAACCCATGCAGTGTGATAGAGTGGCTTCTGGGGCACAGCGTCATGAGTTTCGAAAACGCAATGGGTTATGTTTCTACTGTGGTGATGCCTCTCATGCTATTTCTGTCTGCCCTAAGCGGGGAAGACGTTTTGCACGCTCAGTTGTCTTGGGTAGTGTTCAGACTAAATTTCAACTGACTGTTACCCTGATTTGCTCCCTGTCCACATTTTCTGCTCAGGCTTTTGTTGATTCGGGAGCAGCTATTAACCTGATGGATTTTGATTTTGCCAAACGTTGTGGGTTTCCCTTGATAACCCTACGGAAGTCTATTCCCCTACTGGGGATTGATTCTACCCCTTTGGCTGAGAATAAACCCCAGTTTTCTACTCAGGTGATAATGAGGGTTGAACCTGATCATCAGGAGAGTTGCAAATTTTTGGTACTGTATAATCTGCATGACATTATTGTACTAGGTTTCCCTTGGTTACAGTCTCATAATCCTGTTTTGGATTGGAAATCTGTGTCTGTAACCAGTTGGGGCTGCCAATGTGTTAATGCCAACACTCCTGTTTTTTCTGCCTCTCCCCAGTCTCAGGATGTTCCTGACTTTTTGACTGATTTTTCTGATGTGTTTAGCGAAAGTAAATCTGCATCCTTGCCCCCCTATAGGAGCTATGACTGCGTTATTGAATTAGTGCCTGGTAGTAAATTTCCTAAAGGTCGCCTTTTTAACTTGTCTGTACCTGAACATGACACTATGCGGTCTTATATCAAGGAGTCATTGGAGAAGGGTCATATCAGACCATCCTCTTCACCCTTGGGTGCCGGTTTTTTCTTTGTGGCCAAAAATTATGGTTCATTAAGGCCGTGTATTGATTATCGTCTCTTGAACAAGATCACTGTGAAATATCAATATCCGTTACCCTTGATTTCTGACCTGTTTTCCAGGGTGAAAAGTGCTACTTGGTTTACCAAGCTTGATCTCAGGGGGGCGTATAACCTTATTCGCATTAAGCACGGGGATGAATGGAAGACGGCGTTTAATACCCAGAGGGACATTTTGAGTACCTAGTGATGCCCTTTGGGCTCACTAATGCTCCTTCCGTCTTCCAGTCCTTCATGAATGACATTTTCAGGGATTTTGTGGATAAATTTCTGATTGTTTATTTGGATGATATCTTGATTTTTTCCAATGACTGGGACTCTCATGTGAAACATGTTCGGACTGTGTTCCAGATTTTGAGAGAGAATGCTCTGTATGTGAAGGGATCAAAGTGTCTTTTTGGCGTACAGAGGATCTCATTTCTGGGATTCATTTTGTCTCCATCTGTTATTGAAATGGACCCGGTCAAGGTTCAGGCCATCTGTGATTGGGTCCAACCTACTTCATTAAAGGCTCTTCAGAGATTCTTGGGTTTTGCCAATTTTTATCGTAAATTTATTGGTAATTTCTCTGATATTGTTAAACCATTGACTGATTTGAACAAAAAGGGTTCTGATGTGGTGAATTGGCCTCCTCAGGCAGTCTCTGCGTTTCAGGAACTTAAGCAGAGATTCACTTCTGCTCCTGTTCTACGGCAGCCTGATGTTTCAGGTGGAGGTTGATGCCTCTGAAATTGGGGCAGGTGCTGTTTTGTCCCAAAGAGATCCTGAGACCTCTAAAAGTAACCCTTGTGCCTTTTTCTCTCGAAAATTTTCTCCAACTGAACGTAATTATGACGTGGGTAATCGGGAGTTATTGGCCATGAAGTGGGCTTTTGAAGAGTGGAGACATTGGCTGGAGGGAGCCAAACATCAGGTGGTGGTCCTCACGGACCATAAGAATCTGGTTTATCTGGAATCAGCCAAGCGACTTAATCCTAGACAGGCCAGGTGGGCCTTGTTTTTCACACGTTTTAATTTTGTGGTTTCCTTTCTTCCTGGCACTAAGAATGTTAAGGCGGACGCCCTCTCGAAGAGTTTCCTTGCGGACTCTCCTGAATTATCTGATCCTGCTGTTATTTTGAAAGAGGGTGTAGTTCTTTCCGCCATCTCGCCCTATTTGAGACTGGCTCTGGAAGGGTGTCAGGAGGATAAACCCGAGCGCTGCCCTATTGGGAAATTGTTTGTCCCAGACCGGTGGAAAAAGAGTGTGATGTCTGAGATTCATTGTTCCGCGTTGGCCGGTCATCCCGGAATTTTTGGTACCAGAGACTTGGTGAGTCGGTCCTTTTGGTGGCCTACTTTGTCTCGTGACGTCAGGGAGTTTGTGCAGTCCTGTGGGACTTGCTCTCGCTCCAAGCCTTGCTCTCGCTCTAGTGGTTTGTTGATGCCATTGCCTGTGCCCAAAGACCATGGACCCATATCTCTATGGATTTTATTTCCGACCTCCCTGTTTCTCAGAGAATGACCATTATCTGGGTGATTTGTGATAGGTTTTCCAAGATGATACATCTTGTGCCATTACCTAAGTTGCCTTCCTTCTCCGAATTGGTGCCTTTGTTCTTTCAGCACGTGGGTCGGTTACACGGCATTCCTGAGAACATTGTGTCTGACAGAGGAGTCCAGTTTGTTTCCAGATTTTGGAGGACTTTTTGTTCTAAACTTTGTGTTCAATTGTCTTTCTCCTCTGCTTTTCATCCTCAGACCAATGGACAAACTGAGAGAACAAACCAGACATTGGAGACTTATCTGAGATGCTTTGTGTCTGCTGATCAAGATGACTGGGTCTCTTTTTTGCCTTTGGCTGAGTTTGCTCTTAATAATAGGTCAAGCTCTGCCACTTTGATGTCTCAATTTTTCTGCAATTTTGGGTTTCACCCTCGTTCTTCTTCGGGACAGACGGAGGCTTCTGTCTGTCCGGGTGTTGACTCTGTTGTGGAGCGTAAGCAACAGATTTGGGACCAGGTAGTGGAGAGGTTGTCCCTCTCTCAGGAGAAGGCCCAGCGGTTTGCCAACCGGCATAGGACTGATGGTCCTCGGTTTAAAGTGGGGGACTTGGTCTGGTTGTCCTCAAGAAATATCCCTATGAGAGTTGCATCTCCTAAGTTTAAGCCTAGGTTCATTGGACCTTATAAGATCATGGAGATTCTTAATCCTGTTTCCTTTCGTTTACTTCTTCCAGGGACATATAAGATCCATAACGTGTTCCACAAGTCCTTAATGAAGAGTTTGTCGAGCCAGTGGTTCCTATGGCTGCGCCTCCCGACCCTGTTTTGGTTGAGGGCAATCTGGAGTATGTGGTTGAGAAAATATTGGATTCTCGTTTTTCTAGACGGAAACTCCAGTATTTGGTTAAGTGAAGAGGTTATGGTCAGGAGGACAATTCTTGGGTGTTTGCTTCGGACATCCATGCTAGGAGACTGATCCGTGCCTATCACCGAGCTCATCCTGACCAACCTGGTTGCACAAATGAGGGTTCGGTGACCCCTCCTCAAGGGGGGGTTACTGTTGTGAATGTTTTGGAAATGAATTCTGAGCAGAAGCTCCCTCTGGTGGTTACAAACAGTACTGAACCATTCAATGAGGATTGGCAATCAGGAGTCACAGACTGGCTTGATATAAGGGAGGTTCCCTCCCATCATGGTTGCCGGTGATCAATTGTTCTTGTCTCAACTGTGGTTCCTGGTTCACTTGGAAGCTTGCTGAGTCTTGCCTCTTCTTCTACTTTCAGATAAGCTATTTTCTGTTTATGTTTTTGTGCTTACCATTTGCATATTTCTCTGCATTTCTGTGAGGTTAGCCAGGTTCCCCCCCGGGGGGGGGGCTTGGGCTCCTCTCAGTTCCGCTGGAGCCATTGTTATTTGTTCATTTGCCTTTTCCAGTTTTTTCAGTGGCTGTGGCTTAGTTTTGTTACACCAGAGAACTGATTTAGGTGGTAGAGGTCGTGTGATCTCAGGTGTTTTGCAATCAGTAGCTTTGGCATTTTTTAGGGTTTTTTTTGGATTGCAGGGAGTATCCTTTTTATCCTTTTCTGTCTAGGCAGATTGGGCCCCAGCGTTTGCTCATACTATTTTCTGTCTGTGTCTGTATTTCCTCTTGTTTAACCGCCATTACATGTTTGGGGGCTTCCTATGTTCTTTGGGGATCTGCTCCGGGGCAGATAGCTTTCCTCTTTCTATCTTTAGGTGTAGTTAATCTCTCAGGCTGTGACGAGGCGTCTAGGACCAACGTAGGAACGCTCCACGGCTGCCTTTAGTTGTGGTGGTTAGTCAGGGTACTGCAATCCAATAGATTCCAACCTCTCTGGTGTATTGCCGTTTTTGCCTGCTCTCCTCAGCTACCAAAACATAACAGTATCACCGGCCAAACTGAAAATTGTATGGTACTCACAGAAGGGAAAAATAGTGTGGAAAGAAAAAAGTTGTCAGAGATTTTTTTTTTTTCTGTTTCTTGCATTTTTTTCCCTCTTTTTACCTGGGTGTCTGAGGAGGATTTTTTTTTTCTCTCAATGGAGCTTGCACAGCTGTCTGGCCGTGTGGATCAGCTTGCCACTGAGGTTCGGAGTATTGCTGTCTATCTTGCTGGGTTGCCGGTTGTGGAACCTGGGATTCCCATGCCGGATTTGTTTTTGGGAGATCGGGCCAAATTTCTGAATTTCAAAAATAACTGTAAGTTGTTTTTTGCCTTAAAACCTAAGTCCTCAGGGAACGCAGCACAGCAGGTTCAAATTGTCATCTCTCTCCTGCGCGGCGATCCTCAGGATTGGGCTTTTTCCCTGACACCTGGGGACCCTGTTTTGAGTGATGTTGATGCATTTTTTCTGGCTCTGGGGTTATTGTACGATGAGCCTAATGTGTTGTGAATGGGTTTGAGATGAGTTCTGAGCAGAGGCTCCCTCTGGTGGTTACAAGCGGTACTAGTGAAGATTGTGAGGACTGGGAATCAGGTGTTACTGACTGGTCTTATATAAGGGAGTCATTTTCCCATCAGGGTTGCCGGTGATCAATTGTTCTGGTCTGAATCCTTCATTCCAGTTTCCCTTGTAGCCTGCTGTGTCGTGTCTGCATCTCCTGCTACCAGATAAGAATTTTTCTTCTTTTGTGTTGTTGCTATATTTTTGCATTTTGTCCTGCACTTCTTTGGGGGCCTTCTGGTCCCCTCCGGGGGCTTCTGCCTTCTCAGTTTTAGTTCAGCCACTGAGTTTTGTTCTTTTGCTTTTTCCAGTTTTTTCAGTGGCTGCTGTTTTGATTTTGTTACACCAGAGAGCTAATTTAGGTGGTAGAGGTCGTGTGATCTCAGGTGATTTTGAAATTAGTAGAGTTGGTGTTTTTCAGGGTTTTCTGGGATTGCAGTAAGTACCCTTCCTGTCCTTTTCTATTTAGATAGTTTGGGCCCCAGCGTTTGCTCATTCTATTTTCTTTCTGTGTCAGTATTTCCTCTTGTCTAACCGCCATTACATGTTTGGGGGCTTTCTATTATCTTTGGGGTTCTGCTCCGGGGCAGATAGCTTTCCTATTTCTATCTTTAGGTGTAGTTAGTTTCTCAGGCTGTGTCGAGGCGTCTAGGACCAACGTAGGAACGCTCCACGGCTGCCTCTAGTTGTGGTGGTTAGTCAGGGTACTGCAATCCCATAGATTCCAACTGCTCTGGTGTATTGCCTTTTTTACCTGCACTCCTCAGCTACCGAAACATAACATAATGTCACTGATCAAGCTGAAAGAACCTTGTTGGCATTAAATCAGGGGCTTGAGGACGCTGAGTTGTACTGTCAGAAATTCCGAAAATGGGCAGCCCTTTTGCGGAAGGGGCTGTCAGAGAATGTAAAAGATGTTATGGTGGGTTTCCCTGGTCCCTCTGGTCTCAATGATTCTATGTCATTAGCGATTCAAATTGACAGACGTTTGCATGAGCGTAGAGGTATGCGTGGAATAGTGTTGCCTTGTGAGCCAGCTTCTGAGCCCATGCAGTGTGATAGAGTGGCTTCTGGGCACAGCGTCATGAGTTTCGAAAACGCAATGGGTTATGTTTCTATTGTGGTGACACCTCTCATGCTATTTCTGTCTGCCCTAAGCGGGGAAGACGTTTTGCACGCTCAGTTGTCTTGGGTAGTGTTCAGACTAAATTTCAATTGACTGTTACCCTGATTTGCTCCCTGTCCACATTTTCTGCTCAGGCTTTTGTTGATTCGGGAGCAGCTATTAACCTGATGGATTTTGATTTTGCCAAACGTTGTGGGTTTCCCTTGATACCCCTACGGAAGTCTATTCCCCTACTGGGGATTGATTCTACCTCTTTGGCTGAGAATAAACCCCAGTTTTCTACTCAGGTGATAATGAGGGTTGAACCTGATCATCAGGAGAGTTGCAAATTTTTGGTACTGTATAATCTGCATGACATTATTGTACTAGGTTTCCCTTGGTTACAGTCTCATAATCCTGTTTTGGATTGGAAATCTGTGTCTGTAACCAGTTGGGGCTGCCAATGTGTTAATGCCAACACTCCTGTTTTTTCTGCCTCTCCCAGTCTCAGGATGTTCCTGACTTTTTGACTGATTTTTCTGATGTGTTTAGCGAAAGTAAATCTGCATCCTTGCCCACCTATAGGAGCTATGACTGCGCTATTGAATTAGTTCCTGGTAGTAAATTTCCTAAAGGTCGCCTTTTTAACTTGTCTGTACCTGAACATGACACTATGCGGTCTTATATCAAGGAGTCATTGGAGAAGGGTCATATCAGACCATGCTCTTCACCCTTGGGTGCCGGTTTTTTCTTTGTGGCCAAAAAGGATGGTTCATTAAGGCCGTGTATTGATTATCGTATCGTGTCTCATATCTGGGATTCATTTTGTCTCCATCTGTTATTGAAATGGACCCGGTCAAGGTTCAGGCCATCTTTGATTGGGTCCAACCTACTTCATTAAAGGCTCTTCAGAGATTCTTGGGTTTTGCCAATTTTTATCGTAAATTTATTGGTAATTTCTCTGATATTGTTAAACCATTGACTGATTTGACCAAAAAGGGTTCTGATGTGGTGAATTGGCCTCCTGAGGCAGTCTCTGCGTTTCAGGAACTTAAGCAGAGATTCACTTCTGCTCCTGTTCTACGGCAGCTGTTATGATTTGGTAGCTGAGGAGAGCAAGCAAAAAAGGAAATACACCAGAGAGGTTGGAATCTATGGGATTGTAGTACCCTGACTAACCACCACAACTAAAGGCAGCCGTGGAGCGTACCTACGTTGGTCCTAGACGCCTCGTCACAGCCTGAGAAGCTAACTACACCTAAAGACAGAAAGAGGAAAACTATCTGCCCTGGAGCAGATCCCCAAAGAACATAGAAAGCCCCCAAACATGTAATGGCGGTTAGACTAGAGGAAATAGACACAGATAGAAAATAGTATGAGAAAACGTTGGGGCCCAAACTTCCTAAATAGAAAAGGATAGGAAGGACACTTACTGCAACCCCAAAAAACCCTGAAAAGTACCAACTCTACTAATTACAAAAACACCTGAGATCACACGACCTCTACCACCTAAATTAGTTCACTGGTGTAACAAAAACAAAACGGCAGCCACTGAAAAAACTGGAAAAGGCAAAAGAACAAACAACAGTGGCTGAGCTAAACTGAGAGGAGCACAAGCCCCCGGAGGGGACCCGGAAGACCCCCGCAGAAGTGCAGGACAAAATGCAAAAAAACAAGCACAAAAAAACAAAAAGAAGAAAATGTCTTATCTGTTAGCAGAAGATGCAGGCATGAAACAGCAGGCTCCAAAGTGAACAGGAATCAAAGATGAGACCAGAACAATTGATCACCGGCAACCCTTATGGGAGGGAACCTCCCTTATATAAGACCAGTCAGTAACACCTGATCGCCAATCTTCATAATCTTCATTGGATAGTTCAGTACTGTTTGTAACCACCAGAGGGAGCTTCTGCTCAGAATTCATTTCTAGCACATTCACAACAGTACCCCCCCCTTGAGGAGGGGTCACCGAACCCTCATTTGAGCAACCAGGTCGGTCAGGATGAGCTCTGTGATACGCACGGATGAGTCTCCTAGCATGGATGTCCGAAGCAAACACCCAAGAATTGTCCTCCTGACCATAACCTCTCCACTTAACCAAATACTGGAGTTTCCGTCTAGAAAAACGAGAATTCAATATTTTCTCAACCACATACTCCAGATTGCCCTCAACCAAAACAGGGTCAGGAGGCACAGCCATAGGAACCACTGGCTCGACAAACCTCTTCAATAAGGACTTGTGGAACACGTTATGGATCTTAAATGTCCCTGGAAGAAGTAAACGAAAGGAAACAGGATTAAGAATCTCCATGATCTTATAAGGTCCAATGAACCTAGGCTTAAACTTAGGAGATGCAACTCTTAGGGATATTTCTTGAGGACAACCAGACCAAGTCCCCCACTTCAAACCGAGGACCATCAGTCCTATGCCGGTTGGCAAACCGCTGGGCCCTCTCCTGAGAGAGGGACAACCTCTCCACTACCTGGTCCCAAATCTGCTGCATACGCTCCACAACAGAGTCAACACCCGGACAGAGAGAAGCCTCCGTCTGTCCCGAAGAAAATCGAGGGTGAAACCCAAAATTGCAGAAAAATGGAGACCTCAAAGTGGCAGAGCTTGACCTATTATTAAGAGCAAACTCAGCCAAAGGCAAAAAAGAGACCCAGTCATCCAGATCAGCAGACACAAAGCATCACAGATAAGTCTCCAATGTCTGGTTTGTTCTCTCAGTTTGTCCATTGGTCTGAGGATGGAAAGCCGAGGAGAAAGACAATTGAACAAAAAGTCCTCCAAAATCTGGAAACAAACTGGACTCCTCTGTCAGACACAATGTTCTCAGGAATGCCGTGTAACCGAACCACGTGCTGAAGGAACAAAGGCACCAATTCAGAGGAGGAAGGCAACCTAGGTAATGGCACAAGGTGTATCATTTTGGAAAACCTATCACAAATCACCCAGATAACAGTCATTCTCTGAGAAACAGGGAGGTCGGAAATGAAATCCATAGAGATATGGGTCCATGGTCTCTTGGGCACAGGCAATGGCATCAACAAACCACTAGAGCGAGAGCAAGGCTTGGAGCGAGAGCAAGTCCCGCAGGACTGCACAAATTCCCTGACGTCACGAGACAAAGTAGGCCACCAAAAGGACCGACTAACCAAGTCTCTGGTACCAAAAATTCCGGGATGACCGGCCAACGCGGAACAATGAATCTCAGACATCACACTCTTTTTCCATCGGTCTGGGACAAACAATTTCCCAATAGGGCAGCGCTCGGGTTTATCCTCCTGACACCCTTCCAGAGCCAGTCTCAAATAGGGCGAGATGGCGGAAAGAACTACACCCTCTTTCAAAATAACAGCAGGATCAGATAACTCAGGAGAGTCCGCAAGGAAACTCCTCGAGAGGGCGTCCGCCTTAACATTCTTAGTGCCAGGAAGAAAGGAAACCACAAAATTAAAACGTGTGAAAAACAAGGCCCACCTGGCCTGTCTAGGATTAAGTCGCTTGGCTGATTCCAGATAAACCAGAAATATTATGGTCCGTGAGGACCACCACCTGATATTTGGCTCCCTCCAGCCAATGTCTCCACTCTTCAAAAGCCCACTTCATGGCCAATAACTCCCGATTACCCACGTCATAATTACGTTCAGTTGGAGAAAATTTTCGAGAGAAAAAGGCACAAGGGTTACTTTTATAGGTCTCTGGATCTCTTTGGGACAAAACGGCACCTGCCCCAATTTCAGAGGCATCAACCTCCACCTGAAATGGCAGAGAAACATCAGGCTGCCGTAGAACAGGAGCAGAAGTGAATCTCTGCTTAAGTTCCTGAAACGCAGAGACTGCCTCAGGAGGCCAATTCACCACATCAGAACCCTTTTGGTCAAATCAGTCAATGGTTTAACAATAACAGAGAAATTACCAATAAATTTACGATAAAAATTGGCAAAACCCAAGAATCTTTGAAGAGCCTTTAATGAAGTAGGTTGGACCCAATCACAGATGGCCTGAACCTTGACCGGGTCCATTTCAATAACAGATGGGGACAAAATGAATCCCAGAAATGAGATCCTCTGTACGCCAAAAAGACACTTTGATCCCTTCACATACAGAGCATTCTCTCTCAAAATCTGGAACACAGTCCGAACATGTTTCACATGAGAGTCCCAGTCATTGGAAAAAAATCAAGATATCATCCAAATAAACAATCAGAAATGTATCCACAAAATCCCTGAAAATGTCATTCATGAAGGACTGGAAGACAGAAGGAGCATTAGTGAGCCCAAAGGGCATCACTAGGTACTCAAAATGCCCCTCTGGGGTATTAAATGCCGTTTTCCATTCATCCCCGTGCTTAATGCGAATAAGGTTATATGCCCCCCTGAGGTCAAGCTTGGTAAACCAAGTAGCACTTTTCACCCTGGAAAACAGGTCAGAAATCAAGGGTAACGGATATTGATATTTCACAGTGATATTGTTCAAGAGACGATAATCAATACTCGGCCTTAATGAACCATCCTTTTTGGCCACAAAGAAAAAACCGGCACCCAAGGGTGAAGAGGATGGTCTGATATGACCCTTCTCCAATGACTCCTTGATATAAGACCGCATAGCGTCATGTTCAAGCACAGACAAGTTAAAAAGGCGACCTTTAGGGAATTTACTACCAGGCACTAATTCAATAGCGCAGTCATAGCTCCTATGGGGAGGCAAGGATGCAGATTTACTTTCGCTAAACACATCAGAAAAATCAGTCAAAAAGTCAGGAACATCCTGAGCCTGGGGGGAGGCAGAAAAAACAGGAGTGTTGGTATTAACACATTGGCAGCCCCAACTGGTTACAGACACAGATTTCCAATCCAAAACAGGATTATGAGACTGTAACCAAGGGAAACCCAGTACGATAATGTCATGCAGATTATACAGCACCAAAAATTTGCAACTCTCCTGATGATCAGGTTCAACCCTCATTATCACCTGAGTAGAGAACTGAGGTTTATTCTCAGCCAAAGGGGTAGAATCGATCCCCAGTAGGGGAATAGGCTTCCGTAGGGGTATCAAGGGAAACCCACAACGTTTAGCAAAATCAAAATCCATCAGGTTAATAGCTGCTCCCGAATCAACGAAAGCCTGAGCAGAAAATGTGGACAGTGAGCAAATCAGGGTAACAGTCAACAAAAATTTAGTCTGAACACTACCCAAGACAACTGAGCGTGCAAAACGTCTTCCCCGCTTAGGGCAGACTGAAATAGCATGAGAGGCATCACCACAGTAGAAACATAACCCATTGCGTTTTCGAAACTCATGACGCTGTGACCCAGAAGCCACTCTATCACACTGCATGGGTTCAGAAGCTGGTTCACAAGGCAACACTATTCCACGCATACCTCTACGCTCACGCAAACGTCTGTCAATTTGAATCGCTAATGACTGTAACGGGTCTGGGAGGCGGAACCTCTGAGCTTTATTATACAAGGAGGCTTTCCTTGTAAAGGAGCGGGTGGCGCCCGGGGAGACGGACAGGAAGTCACTGCAAGTGACGGGGGCAGTCTCTGGACAGACAGGTGGGAGGTCACGGCAAGTGACCGGGGCAGTCTCTGGAAAGACAGGCGGGTAGTCACGGCAAGTGACCGGGGCAGTCTCTGGGTAGACAGGCAGGTAGTCACGGCAAGTGACCGGGGCAGTCTCTGGATAGACAGGCGGGTAGTCACGGCAAGTGACCGGGGCAGTCTCTGGGTAGACAGGCAGGTAGTCACGGCAAGTGACCGGGGCAGTCTCTGGATAAACAGGCGGGTAGTCACGGCAAGTGACCGGGGCAGTCTCTGGGTAGACAGGCAGGTAGTCACGGCAAGTGACCGGGGCAGTCTCTGGATAAACAGGCAGGCAAGGGGCCGGGGCAGTCTCTGAATGGACAGGTATATACGACCTGAGATGGTGGAGCCTCCCGGTAGGCTAGCAGGCAGATGACAGATGAGCGCCCCCAAGTGAGCAGGCGAGAGTCTCTGGAATAGCCGATGGACACCGCAGGTGATGGCCGAACCTCCAGGTAGGCTTGCAGGCAGATGGCAGATGAGCGCCCCCAAGTGAGCAGGCGAGAGTCTGTGGAATAGCCGATGGACACCGCAGGTGATGGCCGAACCTCCAGGTAGGCTTGCAGGTAGATGGCAGATGAGCGCCCCCAAGTGAGCAGGCGAGAGTCTCTGGAATTGCCGATGGTCACCGCATGTGACGGCCGAATCTCCAGGCAGGCTTGCGGGCAGGTAGCAGACAGCAAACTGGCAGGAAACAGGCAGGTAACTGGTAACGGACCCTGAGGGCTAAAGCAGAGTAGTGAACAGTGCAATAACAACATTACTCGGGCACCTCCATTAAGGAGGAAGTACTTTATATAGGGTGGAGTCCTCTGGCATTGGCCGGGGACCTTTTTGAAAGATGCGCGCGGCCCCTTTAAGAGCGGGGGAGCGCGCGGGCGCGCGCCCTAAGTCCAGAAGCAGGGAAGGAGCGCGTGGCCCCAGCAGGGCGGAAGGAGGACGCTGAGCGCGGGTAAGGGGGGCGACGTCCCTGCCTGGCAGAGGACGCTGTCACAGGGGAACAGTGTCCCTGCCTGGCAGAGGGCAGGGACGCCGGCGCTACAGTACCCCCCCTTTAGGCCCCCCCTTTTTTAGGCCAGAAAGAAATTTAGCTAAGATGAGAGGGGCATGGATGTTCTCCCGAGGCTCCCACGTTCTCTCCTCAGGACCAAATCCCTTCCAATCCACCAGAAAATAGGTCTTTCTTCCTACCCTTTTGGTGGCCAGAATGTTCTCTACCTCAAATTCGTCTTCAGCAGACACTGGAGCAGGAGGTGTACCTGTAGACTTGACAAAAGGGTTAAGTACCACCGGTTTGAGGAGAGATACATGGAAGGAGTTAGGAATCCGCAAATTGGCCGGGAGTTTCAATTTATAGGACACCGGGTTGATCTGACTGATGATCTCAAAAGGACCGATGAACCGAGGGCCTAACTTGTAGGAAGGAATCTTGAGCCGGACATACTTGGACGAAAGCCAGACCTTATCCCCAGGACGGAATTGAGGAGGATCCAGACGTTTTTTGTCAGCATGTTTCTTCATGCGCTCGGATGACAGAATGAGTGCGGACCGGGTACTCTCCCATATGGAGGAAAATTCGTTAACCAGAGATTCCGCAGCTGGATTGTCCACAGAGATGGAGACAGGAACAGGGATCCGAGGGTGTTGACCGAAGACTACAAAAAACGGAGATTTGGAGGAAGATTCGCTCTCGTGATTGTTGTAAGAGAATTCGGCCCAAGGCAGAAGATCCACCCAGTCAGAATGGTGGGCATTAACGAAGTGCCGGAGATAACTGGTCAGATTCTGATTGATTCGCTCGACTTGTCTATTGGACTGCGGGTGGTAAGCGGAGGAGAAATCCAAGGTGACGTCTAGCAACTTACAAGTGGCTCTCCAGAAACGTGAGGTGAACTGTACCCCACGATCCGACACAATGTGACGAGGCAGACCATGAAGACGGAAGATGTGGCGGATAAAGTCTTTAGCCAACTCGGGTGCAGACGGAAGCCCTGGCAGGGGAATGAAGTGAGCCATCTTGGAAAATCGGTCAACGACCACCCAAATGACCGTACAACCGGCAGAGACGGGCAGATCTGTTATGAAGTCCATGGCTATATGCTGCCAGGGGGCAGCGGGTACAGGAAGCGGAAGAAGACGGCCGGCAGGCAGGTGTCTTGGAACTTTGTTGCGGGCACAGGAGACACAGGCAGAAACAAAGTCTATTACGTCCTTGTGCAGGGTAGGCCACCAGTAATGCCGAGTAATGAGCTGGAGGGTCTTTTTCTGACCAGCGTGGCCAGCTAGTCTAGACGAATGACCCCAGTGTAGGATTCTCTCCCGATCGGTTACCGATACGAACGTCTTACCAGGAGGGAGACGATTTAGACTCACGGGAGCCACCTGCATCACTCTGGCGGGATCGATGATATGTTTAGGTTCCTCCTCGAGATCCGACACCAGGAAGGACCGGGACAAGGCGTCCGCCTTGATGTTCTTGTCGGCCGGGCGAAAATGTAAGAGAAAATCAAAGCGGGCAAAAAACAAGGACCACCGGGCTTGGCGAGGGTTAAGTCTCTGGGCATGCTGGAGGTAAGCCAGATTTTTGTGGTCAGTGTAAATGATTACCGGATGGAGAGCCCCCTCGAGTAGGTAACGCCACTCCTCCAATGCCAGCTTGATGGCCAATAACTCTCGGTCTCCTATGGAGTAATTGCGCTCAGAAGAGGAGAAGAGTTTGGAGAAGAAGCCGCAAGATACCATCCTCCCGGATGAAGATTTTTGAGTAAGTACCGCTCCGGCTCCAGAAGAGGAAGCGTCCACCTCCAGGAAGAACTGCTTGTTGCCGTCCGGGCGATGCAGCACAGGAGCGGAAGAGAAGGCCTGTTTTAAGGAAAGAAAGGCCTCCTCTGCTTCGGGCGTCCACTGTTTGGGATTAGCATCCTTGCGGGTGAGCGCGGAGATTGGAGCAGTCCGGGAAGAGAAGTGCGGAATGAAAAGGCGGTAATAATTGGCGAATCCCAGGAACCGCTGAATGGCCTTCAACCCCTCCGGTCGGGGCCATTTCTCGATGGCAGACAGTTTCTCCGGATCCATTCGTAGGCCTGTCTGAGAAATGATGTAGCCCAAAAACGGAAGCGAGGTCTGCTCAAAGAGGCACTTCTCATATTTGGCGAAGAGGTGATTCTGCCTGAGCCTGAGCAGAACCTGACGAACATCCCTCCGGTGAGACTGGAGATCCGGAGAGAAGACCAAGATGTCGTCTAGGTACACCACAACGCAGGAGTAGAGAAGGTCCCGGAAGATGTCATTGACCAACTCCTGAAAGACTGCTGGAGCATTACAGAGACCAAAGGGCATCACCAAATACTCGTAGTGGCCGTCCCGGGTGTTGAATGCCGTCTTCCATTCATCTCCCCGACGAATACGGACTAGGTTATATGCCCCACGAAGATCCAGTTTGGTGAAGATTCTAGCCCCCCTCAGACGATCAAACAATTCTGGAATGAGCGGAAGAGGGTACTTATTCTTCACCGTGATCAAATTTAGGCCTCTGTAGTCAATACAGGGACGGAGAGAGCCGTCTTTCTTTTTACGAAGAAGAAACCTGCTCCCGCTGGGGAGGTGGATTTCCGAATGAATCCCTTGGCCAAATTCTCCTCGATATATTCGGACATCGACCTGGTCTCAGCAGCGGACAATGGGTAAATACGCCCACGGGGAGGCGTAGTACTGGGTAGCAGGTCGATCGGGCAATCATACGGTCTATGAGGGGGTAATGTCTCTGCTTCCTTTTTATTAAAGACATCAGCGAATGACCAATATGGAATCGGGAGCCCAGGTAGATTAGTTGGTGTAGGAGAAGGACGGACGGGATGAACAGGAACCAAACACGTTTTATGACAGTCCTGTCCCCAGCGAAGGATCTCTCCAGTCTGCCAGTCGAGCACGGGTGCATGCTTTTGGAGCCAAGGCAGACCTAGTAAGAAAGCGTGAGAGAGTCCAGGCAGAACATGAAACGAGATGCTCTCAGAATGCAACATTCCCACCTGCAGGGTTATGGCTTCAGTGATAAGTTGGATGGGACGTGGTAGGAGACCCCCATCCACAGCAGCAACAGATACTGGTTCAACCAGAGGTTTGGTAGGAATGCGATATTTTTCTACTAGAACCTGTGAAACAAGATTCCCGGCTGCTCCAGAATCAAGTTGGGCTAGTTCGAAATAACGGTTCTCACCGAGGAGAATTGAGACTGACAGCAGCAGAGATGAAGAGGATTTATTTTTGTCTAGGTGGACCTCTCCGAGCGAACCTAGACACAGGCGTTTCCCGACCTCTCTGGGCAGGTACGGATCCGGTGCTCCTTACTGCCACAGTAGAAGCAACTCCCCTCGGCACGGCGTAAGTCCTGACGTGCTTTGACCATCTTGGTCTGGTCGACTTGCATAGGCTCAGAAGAGTGTACCTGAGGGGAAACGGAAGGAGTTACAGGTCTCTGAAAAGAAGGAGCTAGACGAGGAAACCTCCTCTCACGGGTGACCTCTTTAGCGCGCTCCTGGAACCGTAGATCAATTCGACTGGCAAGAGTTATTAGGTCATCGAGAGAGGTTGGAATGTCCCGACCGGCAAGTTCATCTTTAATACGGCCGGACAGACCCTCCCAGAAGACAGATATCAGAGCATCATTATCCCAAGCCAGCTCCGAGGCAAGGGTACGGAACCGTATGGCATATTGACCCACGGTGAGACTTCCCTGACGGAGACGCAGCAGAGATGATGCAGAGGAGGTCTTCCGTCCGGGTTCGTCGAATACCTTCCGGAAGGCTGAGAGAAAATCAGACAGGTCAGACACCAGAGGATCTTCTCTCTCCCAAAGAGGATTTAGCCAGGCCAGGGCCTCTCCGGTGAGATGGGACATGATGAAGGCAATTTTGGCCCGGTCGGAGTTAAACTGGTGTGCCAGGAGTTCAAAATGCAGGGTGCACTGGTTAATGAAACCCCGAGCCTGAGCAGGGTCGCCTCCAAACCGAGGAGGAGCTGAAAGTCGAGGTCCAGGAACGGAAACCACGGAATTGGTAAGCATTGGAACTGCCGGATTGCGAGTCATGGCGCCCGCGGTGGTTGCTGGTGAAGTAGTCAGGGTGTCCAGGCGGGAATTAACATTCCGCAGGTGACCCAGGATGGACTCCTGTTGAGACCTCTGACGAGACAGTTCATGACACAGGTCAGAGAGCGAGGGAGTTTGGGTGCCACCGGGTTCCATGGCCCGAGCAAACTGTAACGGGTCTGGGAGGCGGAACCTCTGAGCTTTATTATACAAGGAGGCTTTCCTTGTAAAGGAGCGGGTGGCGCCCGGGGAGACGGACAGGAAGTCACTGCAAGTGACGGGGGCAGTCTCTGGACAGACAGGTGGGAGGTCACGGCAAGTGACCGGGGCAGTCTCTGGAAAGACAGGCGGGTAGTCACGGCAAGTGACCGGGGCAGTCTCTGGGTAGACAGGCAGGTAGTCACGGCAAGTGACCGGGGCAGTCTCTGGATAGACAGGCGGGTAGTCACGGCAAGTGACCGGGGCAGTCTCTGGGTAGACAGGCAGGTAGTCACGGCAAGTGACCGGGGCAGTCTCTGGATAAACAGGCGGGTAGTCACGGCAAGTGACCGGGGCAGTCTCTGGGTAGACAGGCAGGTAGTCACGGCAAGTGACCGGGGCAGTCTCTGGATAAACAGGCAGGCAAGGGGCCGGGGCAGTCTCTGAATGGACAGGTATATACGACCTGAGATGGTGGAGCCTCCCGGTAGGCTAGCAGGCAGATGACAGATGAGCGCCCCCAAGTGAGCAGGCGAGAGTCTCTGGAATAGCCGATGGACACCGCAGGTGATGGCCGAACCTCCAGGTAGGCTTGCAGGTAGATGGCAGATGAGCGCCCCCAAGTGAGCAGGCGAGAGTCTCTGGAATTGCCGATGGTCACCGCATGTGACGGCCGAACCTCCAGGCAGGCTTGCGGGCAGGTAGCAGACAGCAAACTGGCAGGAAACAGGCAGGTAACTGGTAACGGACCCTGAGGGCTAAAGCAGAGTAGTGAACAGTGCAATAACAACATTGCTCGGGCACCTCCATTAAGGAGGAAGTACTTTATATAGGGTGGAGTCCTCCGGCATTGGCCGGGGACCTTTTTGAAAGATGCGCGCGGCCCCTTTAAGAGCGGGGGAGCGCGCGGGCGCGCGCCCTAAGTCCAGAAGCAGGGAAGGAGCGCGCGGCCCCAGCAGGGCGGAAGGAGGACGCTGAGCGCGGGTAAGGGGGGCGACGTCCCTGCCTGGCAGAGGACGCTGTCACAGGGGAACAGTGTTCCTGCCTGGCAGAGGGCAGGGACGCCGGCGCTACAATGACATAGAATCATTGAGACCAGAGGGGACAGGGAATCCCACCATAACATCCTTTACATTCTCTGACAGACCCTTCCGAAAAAGGGCTGCCAAAGCATCGTCATTCCATTTGGTCAGGACTGCCCACCTTCGGAATCTCTGACAGTATAACTCAGCGTCCTCAAGCCCCTGATTTAATGCCAACAAGGCTTTTTCAGCTTGATCAGTGACATTAGGCTCATCGTACAATAACCCCAGAGCCTGAAAAAATGCATCAACATTACTCAAAACAGGATCCCCAGGTGTCCGGGAAAAAGCCCAATCCTGAGGATCGCCGAGCAGGAGAGAGATGACAATTTGAACCTGCTGCGCTGCGTTCCCTGAGGACTTAGACTTCAAGGCAAATAACAACTTACAGTTATTTTTGAAATTCAGAAATTTAGCTTGATCCCCTAAAAACAAATCTGGCATGGGAATCCTAGGTTCCACATCAGGCAACCCTGCAACATAGGTAGCAATACTCCGAACTTCAGTGGCAAGCCGATCCACACGGCCAGACAACTGTGAAAACTCCATTGAGAGAAAAAAAATAAATAAATCCTCCTCAGCACCCAGAGATACAGAGGGTAAAAAAAAAAAATCTTTGACAACTCTGACAATCTTCTTTCTTTAACACTATTTTTCCCTTCTGTGAGTACCATACAAATATCAGTTTTTGGGCCGGTGATACTGTTATGATTTGGTAGCTGAGGAGAGCCAGCAAAAAAGGAAATACACCAGAGAGGTTGGAATCTATGGGATTGCAGTACCCTGACTAACCACCACAACTAAAGGCAGCCGTGGAGCGTACCTACATTGGTCCTAGACGCCTCGTCACAGCCTGAGAAGCTAACTACACCTAAAGACAGAAAGAGGAAAACTATCTGCCCCGGAGCAGATCCCCAAAGAACATAGAAAGCCCCCAAACATGTAATGGCGGTTAGACAAGAAGAAATACTGACACAGACAGAAAATAGAATGAGCAAACGTTGGGGCCCAAACTTACTAAATAGAAAAGGATAGGAAGGGCACTTACTGCAATCCCAAAAAACCCTGAAAAGCACCAACTCTACTAATTTCAAGAACACCTGAGATCACACGAACTCTACCACCTAAATTAGTTCTCTGGTGTAACCAAAATCAAAACAGCAGCCACTGAAAAAACTGGAAAAAGCAAATGTACAAACATCAGTGGCTGAACTGAACTGAAAGGGCAAAGCCCCAGAAGGGACCCTGAAGGCCCCCCAGAAGTGCAGGACAAAATGCAAAAATCAAGCACAAAAACAAAAAGAAGAAAATGTCTTATCTGTTAGCAGGAGATTCAGACACGACACAGCAGGCTACCAAGGAAACAGGAATCAAGGATTGAGACCAGAACAATTGATCACCGGCAACCCTGATGGAAGGCGACTCCTTTATATAAGACCAGTCAGTAACACCTGATTCCCAATCCTCACAATCTTCACTGGACAGTCCAGTACCTTTTGTAACCACCAGAGGGAGCTTCTGCTCAGAATTCATTTCTAGCACATTCACAACAGGCAGCCTGATGTTTCAGGTGGAGGTTGATGCCTCTGAAATTGGGGCAGGTGCCGTTTTGTCCCAAAGAGATCCTGAGACCTCTAAAAGTAACCCTTGTGCCTTTTTCTCTCGAAAATTTTCTCCAACTGAACGTAATTATGACGTGGGTAATCGGGAGTTATTGGCTATGAAGTGGGCTTTTGAAGAGTGGAGACATTGGCTGGAGGGAGCCAAATATCAGGTGGTGGTCCTCATGGACCATAAGAATCTGGTTTATCTGGAATCAGCCAAGCGACTTAATCCTAGACAGGCCAGGTGGGCCTTGTTTTTCACATGTTTTAATTTTGTGGTTTCCTTTCTTCCTGGCACTAAGAATGTTAAGGCGGATGCCCTCTCGAGGAGTTTCCTTGCGGACTCTCCTGAGTTATCTGATCCTGCTGTTATTTTGAAAGAGGGTGTAGTTCTTTCCGCCATCTCGCCCTATTTGAGACTGGCTCTGGAAGGGTGTCAGGAGGATAAACCCGAGCGCTGCCCTATTGGGAAATTGTTTGTCCCAGACCGGTGGAAAAAGAGTGTGATGTCTAAGATTCATTGTTCCGCGTTGGCCGGTCATCCCGGAATTTTTGGTACCAGAGACTTGGTGAGTCGGTCCTTTTGGTGGCCTACTTTGTCTCGTGACGTCAGGGAGTTTGTGCAGTCCTGTGGGACTTGCTCTCACTCCAAGCCTTGCTCTCGCTCTAGTGGTTTGTTGATGCCATTGCCTGTGCCCAAGAGACCATGGACCCATATCTCTATGGATTTTATTTCCGACCTCCCTGTTTCTCAGAGAATGACCGTTATCTGGGTGATTTGTGATAGGTTTTCCAAGATGATACATCTTGTGCCATTACCTAAGTTGCCTTCCTTCTCCGAATTGGTGCCTTTGTTCTTTCAGCACGTGGGTCGGTTACACGGCATTCCTGAGAACATTGTGTCTGACAGAGGAGTCCAGTTTGTTTCCAGATTTTGGAGGACTTTTTGTTCTAAACTTTGTGTTCAATTGTCTTTCTCCTCTGCTTTTCATCCTCAGACCAATGTACAAACTGAGAGAACAAACCAGACATTGGAGACTTATCTGAGATGCTTTGTGTCTGCTGATCAAGATGACTGGGTCTCTTTTTTGCCTTTGGCTGAGTTTGCTCTTAATAATAGGTCAAGCTCTGCCACTTTGATGTCTCCATTTTTCTGCAATTTTGGGTTTCACCCTCGATTTTCTTTGGGACAGACGGAGGCTTCTGTCTGTCCGCGTGTTGACTCTGTTGTGGAGCGTAAGCAGCAGATTTGGGACCAGGTAGTGGAGACGTTGTCCCTCTCTCAGGAGAAGGCCCAGCGGTTTGCCAACCGGCATAGGACTGATGGTCCTCGGTTTAAAGTGGGGGACTTGGTCTGGTTGTCCTCAAGAAATATCCCTATGAGAGTTGCATCTCCTAAGTTTAAGCCTAGGTTCGTTGGACCTTATAAGATCATGGAGATTCTTAATCCTGTTTCCTTTCGTTTACTTCTTCCAGGGACATTTAAGATCCATAACGTGTTCCACAAGTCCTTATTGAAGAGGTTTGTCGAGCCAGTGGTTCCTATGGCTGCGCCTCCCGACCCTGTTTTGGTTGAGGGCAATCTGGAGTATGTGGTTGAGAAAATATTGGATTCTCGTTTTTCTAGACGGAAACTCCAGTATTTGGTTAAGTGAAGAGGTTATGGTCAGGAGGACAATTCTTGGGTGTTTGCTTCGGACATCCATGCTAGGAGACTGATCCGTGCCTATCACCGAGCTCATCCTGACCAACCTGGTTGCACAAATGAGGGTTCGGTGACCCCTCCTCAAGGGGGGTTACTGTTGTGAATGTTTTGGAAATGAATTCTGAGTAGAAGCTCCCTCTGGTGGTTACAAACAGTACTGAACCATTCAATGAGGATTGGCAATCAGGAGTCACAGACTGGCTTGATAAGGGAGATTCCCTCCCATCATGGTTGCCGGTGATCAATTGTTCTTGTCTCAACTGTGGTTCCTGGTTCACTAGGAAGCTTGCTGAGTCTTGCCTCTTCTTCTACTTTCAGATAAGCTATTTTCAGTTTTTGTTTTTGTGCTTACCATTTGCATATTTCTCTGCATTTCTGTGAGGTTAGCCAGATTCCCCCCCGGGGGGGGGGGCTTGGGCTCCTCTCAGTTCCGCTGGAGCCATTGTTATTTGTTCATTTGCCTTTTCCAGTTTTTTCAGTGGCTGTGGCTTACTTTTGTTACACCAGAGAACTGATTTAGGTGGTAGAGGTCATGTGATCTCAGGTGTTTTTGCAATCAGTAGCGTTGGCATTTTTTAGGTTTTTTTTTGATTACAGTGAGTATCCTTTTTATCCTTTTCTGTCTAGGCAGATTGGGCCCCAGCGTTTGCTCATACTATTTTCTGTCTGTGTCTGTATTTCCTCTTGTTTAACCGCCATTACATGTTTGGGGGCTTCCTATGTTCTTTGGGGATCTGCTCCGGGGCAGATAGCTTTCCTCTTTCTATCTTTAGGTGTAGTTAATCTCTCAGGCTGTGACGAGGCGTCTAGGACCAACGTAGGAACGCTCCACGGCTGCCTTTAGTTGTGGTTGTTAGTCAGGGTACTGCAATCCAATAGATTCCAACCTCTCTGGTGTATTGCCGTTTTTGCCTGCTCTCCTCAGCTACCAAAACATAACAGTGTCCATCTTTTCTCCCAGTCCCTAGTGCTTGTAGGGATCCCTCCCTCTCATCTATAGGTCTTCGTACAGACTAGCTGAGGACTTTAGCGGGTCTGATCGCAGGATCAGGTTCCCCGTTACATCGTAGGGATCTAGCTTAATTTTATCGTAGGGACAGATATCCCTTTCTTCCTTAGTGCTTGTAGCAGAACATAACAGTAAGTCCAGCCCAAAAAATATCTCTAAGGAAAGATTTTCAGTTTCCATTATGGTGTTGGTTCAGGAATTGGCTCAACGCCTGCAGGGACTCTCTCTGGATGTGGCCGAACTCCAGCAACACGTGAGTAGCTGTTCTGGAGCACATTTCGTGGAGCCAAAGGTACATTTGCCTGATTTATTTTTTGGTGAAAAACAAGATTTTTTTTCGTTTAAAAATGCTTGCTTGTTGTATTTTTGTTTGAGACCCAGATCCTCTGGTGATGAATCACAGCGCATAGGGTTCATAATGTCACTTTTGCCCAAAGAACCTCAGGAATGGGCCTTTTCTCTGCAACCTAGTGATCCATGCTTTAGATCAGTGGATAGTTTTTTTCGGCTTTGGGGTTATTGTATGATGATCCTGATCGTGTCTCATCAGCTGAGACAGAATTGAGACGTTTGAGGCAGGGATCAGGTAATGTGGAAAAATATTGTACTCACTTCCGACGGTGGTCTACTCAGGTGGGGTGGAATGATTCTGCTTTGAAAAGTTTGTTTCTTGCAGGGCTAGGTGAAAAGGTTAAAGATTTGCTGATTGCTTATCCCATACCTGGTAACTTGCAGGAGGCTATGCAATTAGCTATACGGGTGGACAGGAGACTGCGTGCAAGGGTTAATGAGAGTAAATCCTTTGCTATGTCAGCTCCAAGTCTTGAGAGGGTCTGTACTGACATTGGAGAGCCGATGGAGATTGTAGCGATGGCACCCCGCTCTCAGGAAAAAGACCGCAGGTTTTCTGAAGGTTTGTGCTTTTATTGCGGCAAATCTGACCATTTCATTAAGAACTGTGTGCTTCGTATGAACAAAGAAAAAAAAAAGAGCTCAGTTTCGCCCGTATAGCCTGTTTAAACACTAAGAGTGTCTTTCTTTCTGCCTCTACTGCTGCTCCGGAAGAGTTAATGGAATTTCGGGTATTTGTCGATTGTGGTTCCACTCTGAATGTGATTGATGGGGGATTCTTGGAAAAACTTAAATTAAAACCCAAACCTTTGTCATCCCCTATTGCCTTGGTTTCTGTTGATGGCTCTCCCTTGAAGAATGTTACTCAAAGTCTGTGAATTTCCACTCACTATTAATGGTGTTCACCAAGAGAATTTGGATTTGGTAGTATTGAATAATTTGCCTTCTCCGGTGATTTTGGGGTTACCCTGGTTGAAATTGCACAATCCTGTACTGGATTGGTCTACCAATGAAATTAAGTCCTGGAGCCCTAAATGTTATGACAAGTGTTGTAACGGGTGTATTGCTGCTGTGGATAAAGGGGAATTACCTGTACCTATTCAGGATTTTTGGAAAGTTTTTTTCTGAGAAGGAATCGCAGATTTTACCTCCCCATACAGACTATGATTGTACTATTGAATTTGTCCCTGGAGCGACTCTTCCTAAAAGTCGTTTATTTAAACTTACTATCACTGAGAGAAAGGCTTTGGAGGAATACATACAGACAAGCTTGGCCGCCGGTCACATTAGGCCTTCCAAGTCTCCTGTGGTGGTTGGATTTTTTTTTGTTAAAAAAAAGGACGGCGGTTTACGGCCTTATCTGGACTTTCGTGAGGTTAATAAAATTACTGTACGCAATCCTTACCCACTGCCATTGATTCCTGATTTGTTTAACCAGTTAGCGGGGGCCAAGTGGTTCTCTAAAATTGATCTTCGGGGGGCATACAATTTGTTGCGCATGAAGGAGGGTGACGAATGGAAGACTGCTTTTAACACTCCTGTGGGTCATTTTGAGAATCTGGTTATGCCTTTTGGTCTTACCAATGCTCCTGCATTTTTTCAGAATCTTATTAATGACATCCTTAGACCTTTTGATCGGCAAAAATGTGGTTGTATATTTGGATTACATTTTGATTTATTCGCCGGATCTGGAATCTCATTGGCGGAGCGTTCGTGAGGTATTACAGTTATTGATTGACAATTGGCTTTTTGCTAAGCTGGAGAAATGTGAGTTAGTTGTACAGAGAATTAGTTTTTTGGGCTACATTATCTCCAGCGAAGGTTTTGAGATGGACCCGGTGAAAGTTCAAGCTGTGCAGGATTGGCCTAGGCCTATTGGTTTGAAATCGTTACAGAGGTTTTTGGGTTTCGCCAATTATTATAGAAAATTCATTAAAAATTTTTCTATTATTGTCAAACCACTGACCGATCTCACCAGGAAAGGTGCTAATGCGGTCCAGTGGACTACTGAGGCCATTGAAGCTTTTGTGTTTCTAAAGGAGAGGTTCAGCTCTGCTCCCATCCTTATGCAGCCTGATGTGACTAAACCGTTTTTGGTTGAGGTTGATGCTTCTTCTGTGGGGGTCGGCGCAGTGTTGTCTCAGGAAAACAGGGATGGAGTACATCCCTGTGCCTTTTTTTCAAAAAAATTTTCTGAGACTGAACTGAATTACGATATTGGTAATCGGGAATTGTTGGCGATTAAACTCGCATTTGAAGACTGGCGTCATCTCTTGGAAGGTGCTGAATTTCCCGTTCAGGTTTTCACTGATCATAAAAATCTGATCTATCTTGATGCTGCCAAACGCTTGAATGCCCGTCAGGCTAGGTGGGCACTGTTTTTCTTGCGGTTTAATTTTTCCGTTACTTACATCCCAGGTACTAAGAATGTTAAAGCCGATGCTTTGTCTCGCAGCTTTTCTCCCATGGTTGGTGCTGAGGAGGAGGAGAACATTTTACAAGAAGGCGTTGTGATTGCTGCTTTGGACTCTGTGTTGGAAGATGAGATTCTTAAAGCACAGGAGAATGCCCCATCTAACACTCCCCATGGGAGGTTGTTTGTGCCTGGGACATTTGGGAGAGATTTGTTTGTTGAGTGTCATGAGTCTCGGTTGGCAGGTCATCCTGGAATCTCTGAGACCAAGAGACTTGTGGGTCGCAGTTTATGGTGGCCTGGATGCAGGGCCGGCTCCAGGATTTTGAGGGCCCCGGGCGAAAGAGTCTCAGTGGGCCCCCCGCCCCACTTTAAGGCTATGTGCACACGTTCAGGATTTTTTGCTTTTTTTTAGCATTTTTGTGGCGGTTTTCCGCTGCAAAAATGCTGAAAATACACATGCATTAACCATCCTATTGTTACAATGCATTCCGAAATTTTTGTGCATATGCTGCATTTTTTTCCGCAAAAAAAATGCATCGCGGAAAAAAACGCAGCATGTTCATTCTTTTTCCGGAATCGCGACGATTCCGCCGCCATAGGAATGCATTGAACCGCTTACTTTCCACATGTGGCTATGCCCACCATGAGCAAAGTGAGCGGTTCATGTGCGGTTGGTACCCAGGGTCTGGAGGACAGGAGACTCTGCCCTGGGTACCATATCCCTGTAAAACAATATTTAAAATAAAAAAAATCGTGATATTCTCACCTTCCGGCGGCCCCCGCAGCCTTCCTGGTCATCAGCGACACTCCTGGCAACTCCCGTTCCCAGTGATGCATAGCGACAATGACCCCAGATGACGTAGCAGTCTCGCGTGATGCTACGTCATCTGGGGTCAGTGTCGCCAGGCATCACTGGGAACGGGAGTTGCCGGGAGCATCGCGAAGACCGAGAAGGCTGCGGGGGCCGCCGGAAGGTGAGAATAGCACGATTTTTTTATTTTTTTTATTATTTTTAACATTAGATCTTTTTACTATTGATGCGGCATAGGCGGCATCAATAGTAAAAAGTTGCTCACACTTGTCAAACACTATGTGTGACTTGTGTGACCAACCTGTCAATCAGTTTTCCAAGCGATGCTACAGATCGCTTGGAAAACGCTAGTTTCTGGCGGGAATACGCATACGTATAAAATGCGTATTTCCCGCGGCAGAGAGGTGCGGGATTGCCACGGAAATTTCTGCGACAATTCTGATATGTGTGCACATAGCCTAACACATACCACGATTCATGATGCACAGATACAGCAGAGAGGTATAGGTATAGTACAATGCCAGATTTCACTTCCTACAGACTCACACAAGCCAAATTTGTTTTTTGTTTTTTTCTGGCGCCGGCAGCTGTTATCAGATTCATCTTGAAGTGTGACAGTCACTATGCATGAAGCTAGTAGTATATAACTTGGGACTCAAGTAGTGACAGTCACACTTCAATAAGATGAATCTGATAACAGCTGCAGGCGCCAGAAAAAAAAAAAAACTCGGCTGTTCTCACTGCAGAGCCGGCTCATTGCATTCACAGCAGAGAGCCGGCTTTGCATCAGCTCGTTCACGGAGTTTGTACTCACTCACTGTCCAGCCACTGACACTGCCGCAGGACTCAGGAGCCATCACTAGTCGGAGGAGCCTCAGTGAGCGCCGGGAAGCTGTGCAGTGCGGGACCATCTCTCTCAAAGTTGCCTGCAGCCTGCACACACAGCTTCTGTCCTGTGCCGCCCGCCTCTTCCAGTCTCCGCCTCCTCACTTCCTCCCTGGCTGCGGCACCAGTGAGAAGAGACAGGGGGGAGCTCTACAGGACTCCACCAATCCTGAACGTCTGCTGCCGTGAGCGTGAGTGTGCCCCCCCATCTCACCAGGGCCCCGGCACTTGCCCGGGTGCGCCGGGTGCTGACGCCGGCCCTGCCTGGATGGCAGAAGGAAGTCATTAAGTGGGTGCGTCAATGCACTGTGTGTGCTAGATCTAAGTCTTCACATACTCTGGCTGCGGGGTTGCTTTGCCCTATGGAGATCCCTAGTGCACCTTGGACACATTTGGCTATGGACTTTATTACTGACCTTCCCCCCTCTGAGGGTTTCACTGTTATCTGGGTGGTCATGGACCGTTTTAGCAAGATGTGTCATTTGGTTCCTTTCATCAAACTGCCCTGCGCTAAGACTCTCGCTAAGGCCTTTGTCAAGGAAATTGTCAGACTACATGGCGTTCTTACTGACATTGTTTCTGATAGGGGACCTCAGTTCGTGGCTCGTTTTTGGCGCGCCTTTTGTGACAGGTTGGGAGTTCATTTGTCGTTTTCATCCGGATATCATCCTGAGTCTAATGGCCAGACAGAAAGGAAAAACCCGGATGATGAGCAGTTCTTGCGTTGTTTTGTGGCAGACAATCAAGAGGGGTGGTCGAAGTTTCTGCCACTTGCCGAATTTGCTCTTAACCATACATCCTCTTTTGCTGCTTGTTCGCCTTTTTTTTGTTGTACTGGGAGACATCCGTCGTTTGGGTCATTCTCCAAATTGGTATCGGCCGTGCCTGAAGAGGAGAATTTTTCTGGTGATTTGGAGAGAGTTTGGACGGATGTGCGTGGTAATCTTCAGGAAGCTAGCAGAAAATCTAAAAGGTACTTTGATAGGAAACGGCAAGAGGTTTTGTTTGCTATTGGTGACATGGTTTGGTTGTCCTCTAAGAATCTGCGGTTGAGGATTCCTTCTAAAAAATTGGGTCCCAAGTTTGTAGGACCCTTTAAGGTGCTTCAGGTTGTTAACCAATCGGCTGTTTGGTTGGAGCTTCCTACCTCCTGGAAGATTAATCCGGTGTTTCATGTTTCTCTGTTGAAAAGAGATGATGTGTCGGATGGAGACGCCTCTGCCACTGATCCTCCGGTGGTGGAGGACGGGGAATATGAAATTTACCGCATCCTAAATTCTAGACGGTATAGAGGGAGTTTGCAGTATCTCGTCGCTTGGAAGGGTTTTGGACCCGAGGATAACTCATGGGTGAGGGCGGATGATGTTTCTGCGTCCAGACTTGTCAGAGCGTTTCACAAGAGTTTTCCGGGTAAGCCTGGGCCTAGGGGATCCGGAGGATCCTCTTAGAAGGGGGGGTACTGTTAGAACTCTCCTGTTAGTTTTTTTTCTATCTTGCTGGTCACATGACCTTTTTTGCCTATTTAGTCCTGCTCCGCCCTTCTGGCTTTGCTGAACTTCATTGTAATTTATACTCTTAAGCTAGCCAGGTGCTTTGTTACCTTACTCCAATAGTTTTGCTTGGTCTTCGGACCTCTATGTTCTATGTTGTTTGTTTTTCTTTTACTGCTACAACTTCTGTTATGAGGTGTCCATCTTTTCTCCCAGTCCCTAGTGCTTGTAGGGATCCCTCCCTCGCATCTATAGGTCTTCGTACAGACTAGCTGAGGACTTTAGCGGGTCTGATCGCAGGATCAGGTTCCCCGTTACATCGTAGGGATCTAGCTTAGTTTTATCGTAGGGACAGATATCCCTTTCTTCCTTAGTGCTTGTAGAAGAACATAACAGCAAAAAGCCAGGAATTCAAACCACAGTAAAAAAAACTGAAAGAGACTTATCTGAAAGCAAGCAGGAGACAGCAGGAAAGCAAGCTGAATTCCAACCTAGACCAGGAAGCACAATTGATTACCGGTGAGGATCATGGGAGTCCAGCTCACTTATATCAGGCCAGTCATTACCACGTGACCACCACTCGTTATTTACAGGTGTAGGGCTCTTGGTATTCAACATTGGTTCAATACCCTCAGCAACCACCAGAGGGTGCCTCAGCTCCGAAGTCATCTCCAAAATGTTCACAACACATGGCTTGTTGCTTGGTCTGTACTCTCCCCACCATGGCTTGTGGTGGGAGAAGGTGAAGACGCAGAGTCAGGCTGTGATGGATGGAGCGCTTGTACGTGATCTTCGCTGTTGCACTCTAGACACTTGATGGGAATGACATAGTCCTTAGCAAGATGCTCGGTAGAGGTGCAGCTCCTGAAGCATACTCCAAACTTCAAGAGCTCCTTTCGTTCTTGAAGGGGCTTCTTCCTGAAGCCGATGCACTGCTTCAGGGGATGTGTCAGTTTGTGAATTGGACACTGGCGATTTGGATTTTCCACCTTCTCTGCTTCATTTTATAGCCCTACCCTGATTGCACTTCTCAACAACTTTGTCCCTGACTTGTTTGGAGATCTCCTCGGTCTTCATGATGTTGTTTGGTTAGTGGTGCCTCTTGCTTTATGGTATTGCAGCCTCTGTGGTCTTTCAGAAAAGTTAAAGTGTATATACTGATAGACATGTGACACTTAGATTGCACACAGAGGAACTTGCTTTCACTTAGCATGTAATTTATGAAGAGAATTGTTTGCATCAGAAATTATAGAGGATTCATATCAAAAGAAGTGAATACATATGCACATGCCAATTTTTAGTTATTTGATCCCATAAATTTAATTTATGGCTATATTTTCTCTCACTTCACCAACTTAGACTATTTAGTGCTGATGCATCACACACATATTGGATTACAAAAATACTTAAAAGACAAATTGTAATGTAAAAAAATAGGCAATAAGCCAAGGGGGTGAATACTTTCACAAGCTACTGTAATCTGATTGACAGCTCCCCTATGTCCTTCCTCCTTGCTGCCTGATATCTGCCTACCTACTCTGATTGACAGCTCCTCCACGTCTCTCGTTCCTGCTGCCTAATATCAGCACACCTTGCCTGATTGACAGTTCGTTAGTGTCCCTCCTCTCTGTTGCATAATATCTACTCATCTAGCCTGATTGACAGTTCCTCAGTGATTCTCTTCCCTCCTGCTTAATATCTTCCCACCAAGAATGATTGACAACTCCTCAGTGTCACTCCTCCTTGCTGAGGTCTCACACTGCTCAGTACATGCTGCACCTGTAAGTCTGAGTGGTCAGAAGCTAAATACACTTGGTCTCATGAGCTCTCAGTTTTTAGCAGGACTAAAAAAAATGCTAGTTTTAATATCAGGATAAGGCAGACATTCTGACAATGATTTACAAAGTAAGTACAACAGTCTCATCAGGGCTAAGAGATCTATTTAATAATGTATGAGAAAGAGGGAGAAGGAAAGGATCAGGGAGAGCGCGAGGCAGAGGGAGAAGGAGAAGACACAAAGATGGTACTGTCACTTAATACAAACTCATCCACAATATGACATTTAACAGCTCACAAAGAAAGTGAAATACTAAACACCTAGCTATCATCCAACCTATTATGTATGTTATGTAGTCTTTAATCCGCAATGTGCCAGAACTGTGGCCAGATACACAGGTTTGCAAGCTACTAAAAGTTAGGTAGGATAAATTATGAGTTGCAGGGACGAGGTGCGGTGCCAGAAATAATTCTTGCTGGAGGTTACAACCATGTATGTTCTCCAAACAGTTTACAGTACGGCTATGATTTGTATACTCTGCACTTGTGATAACATTTGTGATTTATTTCACTTGAATTTTGTTCAAATCCCTGCAAGACATTTCTCACCTTTCTTCTCTCCAAAGAAGACATCTAGAGCCATAGAAATGTGTGCGAGACAGCCGAGTCGGAATGACACCCGTGTATGGATTATGTCATTCTTAGGACTCAGCTCCGACATTTATAAACACAAGTTGTCCATAGATAAAACCATCCTGCATATTGTGCTTATGTTTATATGATTTCATAAGAAACGTAAAAGGCAAAACACGAATGCCTAAACTTAACTAAACTTAATAGGGAAAGCTGTATAAAGTTTGCATGTTCTGTCCATGTAGTTGTGTAGAGTTTCCCCGACTTCTCCGTTTTTGTCCTACACTCCAAAAACATCCAAATGGGTTCAATGGCTTTGTATGAAATTAGCCATAAAGGGGGTATTGACAAAGTAGCCAAAGAGTAAGGAATGTTTAAAACTAAGCATTACTTATACCTTGAATCACTTGCCCATCCGATGCCATCAGTCCTGTGGTCTCTGTAGGAACCAAAAATATTGAACTCCTGTCCATCATTCATTCATCCACAGTAACCAATCTCTGGCCTTGTCAGTGACATTTGTGTGTGACCCCTGAGATTGGCTGCACCTGTGGCGCCCCTGAGGGTTCAGTCGCCACAGAGGTGTTGCACCCCATCCAGAGGTGTGACACCCCACTCCCAGGTTAGGAGGGAGCACCCCTAGGACTCCCACACCTGCATCCAACACACACCAGATTAGCTGGGCATATGGACGGACCCTACGGGAGGATGGTCTCATCCCAGGCTGGTTAGCAAGGGGTGTATGGGTGGGTGGAGTTAGCAGTAGCTGAAGAGGAGGAGAGAAGTTAAGCAAGCAGAAGCACTTCCAGTGAAGTGAGAGATTGTAAGGGGAGCTCAAGCTGATAGGAGCTCAGCCCCTAAGTGAGACAGAGACTGAGGAGCTTCTGAAGAAGTCAGTGAAGGGGTCCTTGGGCAAGGACAGTGAACATTCCATCCGTGGCCCTCTCCGGGATTGGAAGGACCAGGCCACAAGGGAACCGGCCTCTAGACTAGTGGGAAACCTTCAGGCCTCGCTAGCAAGCCGACGGCGGAGATCACTTTATTGGTCATTGCTACCAACCACCAGCACCATCTCCAGGAAGGAAGCGACATAGGGCCAAGAACGCACAGGATAAATCTTTTACCCGACAGGGTCCGCAGCTTCTGGACTGAAAGACTGCGTGGTGAGGTGCTAGGAAGAGAGGAGTGGAATAGCACAGAGAGAGAGAGACTGCCAGGAAAGGACACAGAACGGGAGTCCTGGGCAGGTGCGACCGAGTTACCTGGGGGTTGATGGATCCCTCACCTGGAGGACACAGTACTAAGTGGGCATCTGTATCACCGGTAACAGAACAGTGAGTAAAAACCCTGAAACTGCATACGGACTGTTTCCTAGATTTCTTCCAGCGGCGCACATCTCTCTCTGATACATTCATCAGCACCATTCCCAAATATAACATTTACCTGCCCTGGAAGAATACAACCTCACCTGTTGTGAATGTGCTAGAAATGAATTCTGAGCAGAAGCTCCCTCTGGTGGTTACAAACAGTACTGAACTATCCAATGAAGATTGTGAAGATTGGCGATCAGGTGTTACTGACTGGTCTTGTATAAGGGAGGTTCCCTCCCATCAGGGTTGCCGGTGATCAATTGTTCTGGTCTCATCTTTGATTCCTGTTCACTTTGTAGCTTGCTGTTTCGTGCCTGCATCTTCTGCTAACAGATAAGTCATTTTCTTCTTTTAGTTTTTTGTGCTTGCTTTTTGCATTTTGTCCTGCACTTCTGTGGGGGTCTGCCGGGTCCCCTCCGGGGGCTGGTGCTCCTCTCAGTTTAGTTCGGCCACTGTTGTTTGTTCATTTGCCTTTTCAGTTTTTTTCAGTGGCTGCTGTTTAGTTTTTGTTACACCAGAGAACTAATTTAGGTGGTAGAGGTCGTGTGATCTCAGGTGTTTTTGTAATTAGTAGAGTTGGTACTTTTCAGGGTTTTTGGGGATTGCAGTAAGTGTCCTTCCTATCCTTTTCTATTTAGGAAGTTTGGGCCCCAACGTTTGCTCATACTATTTTCTGTCTGTGTCTGTATTTCCCTTGTCTAACCGCCATTACATGTTTGGGGGCTTTCTATGTTCTTTGGGGATCTGCTCCGGGGCAGATAGTTTTCCTCTTTCTGTCTTTAGGTGTAGTTAGCTTCTCAGGCTGTGACGAGGCGTCTAGGACCAACATAGGTACGCTCCACGGCTGCCTTTAGTTGTGTTGGTTAGTCAGGGTACTGCAATCCCATAGATTCCAACCTCTGGTGTACTTCCTTTTTTGCCTGCTCTCCTCAGCTACCAAATCATAACAGTATCACCGGCCAAAACTAAAAATTATATGGTACTCACAGAAGGGAAAAAATATTGTGGAAAGAAAGAAGATTGTCAGAGTTGTCAGAGATTATTTTTTTTTTTTTCTGTTTGTTGCATTTTTTTTCCCTCTGTATCTCTGGGTGCTGAGGAGGATTTTTTTTTTTTTTCTCTCAATGGAGTTTGCACAGTTGTCTGGCCGTGTGGATCAGCTTGCCACTGAGGTTCGGAGTATTGCTACCTATCTTGCGAGGTTGCCTGTTGTGGAACCTAGGATTCCCATGCCAGATTTGTTTTTAGGGGATCGAGCTAAATTTCTGAATTTCAAAAATAACTGTAAGTTGTTTTTTGCCTTGACATCTAAGTCCTCAGGGAACACAGCACAGCAGGTTCAAATTGTCATCTCTCTCCTGCGTGGCGATCCTCAGGATTGGGCTTTTTCCCTGACACCTGGGGATCCTGTTTTGAGTAATGTTGATGCATTTTTTCTGGCTCTGGGGTTATTGTACGATGAGCCTAATGTCACTGATCAAGCTGAAAAAGCCTTGTTGGCATTAAATCAGGGGCTTGAGGATGCTGAGTTGTACTGTCAGAGATTCCGTAGGTGGGCAGTCCTGACCAAATGGAATGACGATGCTTTGGCAGCCCTTTTTCGGAAGGGTCTGTCAGAGAATGTAAAGGATGTTATGGTGGGATTCCCTGTTCCCTCTGGTCTCAATGATTCTATGTCATTAGCGATTCAAATTGACAGACGTTTGCGTGAGCGTAGAGGTATGCGTGAGAAAGTGTTGCCTTGTGAACCAGCTTCTGAACCCATGCAGTGTGATAGAGTGGCTTCTGGGGCACAACGTCATGAGTTTCGAAAATGCAATGTGTTATGTTTCTACTGTGGTGATGCCTCTCATGCTATTTCAGTCTGCCTTAAGTGGGGAAGACGTTTTGCACGCTCAGTTGTCTTGGGTAGTGTTCAGACAAAATTTTTGTTGACTGTTACCCTGATTTGCTCACTGTCCACATTTTCTGCTCAGGCTTTCGTTGATTCGGGAGCAGCTATTAACCTGATGGATTTTGATTTTGCTAAACGTTGTGGGTTTCCCTTGATACCCCTACGGAAGTCTATTCCCCTATTGGGGATCGATTCTACCCCTTTGGCTGAGAATAAATCTCAGTTCTCTACTCAGGTGATAATGAGGGTGGAACCTGATCATCAGGAGAGTTGCAAATTTTTGGTGCTGTATAATCTGCATGATATTATCGTACTGGGTTTCCCTTGGTTACAGTCTCATAATCCTGTTTTGGATTGGAAATCTGTGTCTGTAACCAGTTGGGGCTGCCAATGTGTTAATACCAACACTCCTGTTTTTTCTGCCTCCCCCCAGGCTCAGGATGTTCCTGACTTTTTGACAGATTTTTTTGATGTGTTTAGCTAAAGTAAATCTGCATCCTTGCCCCCCCATAGGAGCTATGACTGCGCTATTGAATTAGTGCCTGGTAGTAAATTCCCTAAAGGTCGCCTTTTTAACTTGTCTGTACCTGAACATGACGCTATGCGGTCTTATATCAAGGAGTCATTGGAGAAGGGTCATATCAGACCATCCTCTTCACCCTTGGGTGCCGGTTTTTTCTTTGTGGCCAAAAATTATGGTTCATTAAGGCCGTGTATTGATTATCGTCTCTTGAACAATATCACTGTGAAATATCAATATCCGTTACCCTTGATTTCTGACCTGTTTTCCAGGGTGAAAAGTGCTACTTGGTTTACCAAGCTTGACCTCAGGGGGGCATATAACCTTATTCGCATTAAGCACGGGGATGAATGGAAGACGGCATTTAATACCCAGAAGGGCATTTTGAGTACCTAGTGATGCCCTTTGGGCTCACTAATGCTCCTTCTGTCTTCCAGTCCTTCATGAATGACATTTTCAGGGATTTTGTGGATAAATTTCTGATTGTTTATTTGGATGATATCTTGATTTTTTCCAATGACTGGGACTCTCATGTGAAACATGTTCGGACTGTGTTCCAGATTTTGAGAGAGAATGCTCTGTATGTGAAGGGATCAAAGTGTCTTTTTGGCGTACAGAGGATCTCATTTCTGGGATTCATTTTGTCCCCATCTGTTATTGAAATGGACCCGGTCAAGGTTCAGGCCATCTGTGATTGGGTCCAACCTACTTCATTAAAGGCTCTTTAAAGATTCTTGGGTTTTGCCAATTTTTATCGTAAATTTATTGGTAATTTCTCTGTTATTGTTAAACCATTGACTGATTTGACCAAAAAGGGTTCTGATGTGGTGAATTGGCCTCCTGAGGCAGTCTCTGCGTTTCAGGAACTTAAGCAGAGATTCACTTCTGCTCCTGTTCTACGGCAGCCTGATGTTTCTCTGCCATTTCAGGTGGAGGTTGATGCCTCTGAAATTGGGGCAGGTGCCGTTTTGTCCCAAAGAGATCCAGAGACCTCTAAAAGTAACCATTGTGCCTTTTTCTCTCGAAAATTTTCTCCAAATGAACGTAATTATGACGTGGGTAATCGGGAGTTATTGGCCATGAAGTGGGCTTTTGAAGAGTGGAGACATTGGCTAGAGGGAGCCAAATATCAGGTGGTGGTCCTCACGGACCATAAGAATCTGGTTTATCTGGAATCAGCCAAGCGACTTAATCCTAGACAGGCCAGGTGGGCCTTGTTTTTCACACGTTTTAATTTTGTGGTTTCCTTTCTTCCTGGCACTAAGAATGTTAAGGCGGATGCCCTCTCGAGGAGTTTCCTTGCGGACTCTCCTGAGTTGTCTGATCCTGCTGTTATTTTGAAAGAGGGTGTAGTTCTTTCCGCCATCTCGCCCAAATTGAGACTGGCTCTGGAAGGGTGTCAGGAGGATAAACCCGAGCGCTGCCCTATTGGGAAATTGTTTGTCCCAGACCGGTGGAAAAAGAGTGTGATGTCTGAGATTCATTGTTCCGCGTTGGCCGGTCATCCGGAATTTTTGGTACCAGAGACTTGGTGAGTCGGTCCTTTTGGTGGCCTACTTTGTCTCGTGACGTCAGGGAATTTGTGCAGTCCTGTGGGACTTGCTCTCGCTCCAAGCCTTGCTCTCGCTCTAGTGGTTTGTTGATGCCATTGCCTGTGCCCAAGAGACCATGGACCCATATCTCTATGGATTTCATTTCCGACCTCCCTGTTTCTCAGAGAATGACCGTTATCTGGGTGATTTGTGATAGGTTTTCCAAAATGATACATCTTGTGCCATTACCTAAGTTGCCTTCCTCCTCTGAATTGGTGCCTTTGTTCCTTCAGCACGTGGTTCGGTTACACGGCATTCCTGAGAACATTGTGTCTGACAGAGGAGTCCAGTTTGTTTCCAGATTTTGGAGGACTTTTTGTTCTAAACTTGGTGTTCAATTGTCTTTCTCCTCGGCTTTTCATCCTCAGACCAATGGACAAACTGAGAGAACAAACCAGACATTGGAGACTTATCTAAGATGCTTTGTGTCTGCTGATCAGGATGACTGGGTCTCTTTTTTGCCTTTGGCTGAGTTTGCTCTTAATAATAGGGCTAGCTCTGCCACTTTGATGTCTCCATTTTTCTGCAATTTTGGGTTTCACCCTCGATTTTCTTTGGGACAGACGGAGGCTTCTGTCTGTCCGGGTGTTGACTCTGTTGTGGAGCGTAAGCAGCAGATTTGGGACCAGGTAGTGGAGACGTTGTCCCTCTCTCAGGAGAAGGCCCAGCGGTTTGCCAACCGGCATAGGACTGATGGTCCTCGGTTTGGTCCAGGTTCTCTACATGCCTGCATTTTTCTCCTATTTGTGAGATACCTTTCTACACCTCACAGGGTACCTGAACAGGATTTATAGAGGTTTTTTACTTGCCTGTTATATTCTTATGACATTTGTCATTTACTAAGGTTTTGTTCTTTCAAATCTCCCCTGTGTCTGTGATATATATTTGTGTAGGGGCTGTGCAATTATTTACATTGTACTTCTATTTCTCTCATGGATATGCACCTTTGATAATCTTGTATATTGTCATCTTACTCTTTATTGGCATGTGGATATACCCCTTTTTCTTTGAGTATTTAACTCATTATTTTGGACTTCCTCTTTTTTGTTTATGTGATTTCAATTGTTTTTAATTGTGTGTTTTGTCATGGTTGGACTTCAAATAAACTTTGTATTATGTCTTTATTTTTTGGTCGGTGATCCTTACTTTTTTGCTTGTCTTTTTTCTTGTTGATTTATTGCTATTTTACATGCCAAAGTGATCCCGACGTATTTATTTATATTGGTAATATTGGAGTGGTGCCCGCCCGACCTTAAATATTAATTATAGGGCTAGCTCTGCCACTTTGATGTCTCCATTTTTCTGCAATTTTGGGTTTCACCCTCGATTTTCTTCAGGACAGACGGAGGCTTCTGTCTGTCCAGGTGTTGACTCTGTTGTGGAGCGTATGCAGCAGATTTGGGACAGGTAGTGGAGAGGTTGTCCCTCTCTCAGGAGAGGGCCCAGCGGTTTGCCAACCGGCATAGGACTGATGGTCCTCGGTTTGAAGTGGGGGACTTGGTCTGGTTGTCCTCAAGAAATATCCCTATGAGAGTTGCATCTCCTAAGTTTAAGCCTAGGTTCATTGGACCTTATAAGATCATGGAGATTCTTAATCCTGTTTCCTTTCGTTTACTTCTTCCAGGGACATTTAAGATCCATAACGTGTTCCACAAGTCCTTATTGAAGAGGTTTGTCGAGCCAGTGGTTCCTATGGCTGTGCCTCCTGACCCTGTTTTGGTTGAGGGCAATCTGGAGTATGTGGTTGAGAAAATATTGAATTCTCGTTTTTCTAGACGGAAACTCCAGTATTTGGTTAAGTGAAGAGGTTATGGTCAGGAGGACAATTCTTGGGTGTTTGCTTCGGACATCCATGCTAGGAGACTCATCCGTGCGTATCACAGAGCTCATCCTGACCAACCTGGTTGCGCAAATGAGGGTTCGGTGACCCCTCCTCAAGGGGGGGGTACTGTTGTGAATGTGCTAGAATGAATTCTGAGCAGAAGCTCCCTCTGGTGGTTACAAACAGTACTGAACTATCCAATGAAGATTGTGAAGATTGGCGATCAGGTGTTACTGACTGGTCTTATATAAGGGAGGTTCCCTCCCATCAGGGTTGCCGGTGATCAATTGTTCTGGTCTCATCTTTGATTCCTGTTCACTTTGTAGCTTGCTGTTTCGTGCCTGCATCTTCTGCTAACAGATAAGTCATTTTCTTCTTTTAGTTTTTTGTGCTTGCTTTTTGCATTTTGTCCTGCACTTCTGTGGGGGTCTGCCGGGTCCCCTCCGGGGGCTGGTGCTCCTCTCAGTTTAGTTCGGCCACTGTTGTTTGTTCATTTGCATTTTCAGTTTTTTCAGTGGCTACTGTTTTGTTTTTGGTTACACCAGAGAACTAATTTAGGTGGTAGAGGTCGTGTGATCTCAGGTGTTTTTGAAATTAGTAGAGTTGGTGCTTTTCAGGGTTTTTTGAGATTGCAGTAAGTGCCCTTCCTATCCTTTTCTACTTAGTAAGTTTGGGCCCCAACGTTTGCTCATACTATTTTCTGTCTGTGTCAGTATTTCTTCTTGTCTAACCGCCATTACATGTTTGGGGGCTTTCTATGTTCTTTGGGGATCTGCTCCGGGGCAGATAGCTTTCCTCTTTCTATCTTTAGGTGTAGTTAGTTTCTCAGGCTGTGACGAGGCGTCTAGGACCAACGTAGGAACGCTCCACGGCTGCCTCTAGTTGTGGTGGTTAGTCAGGGTACTGCAATCTCATAGTTGCCAACTGCTCTGGTGTATTTCCTTTTTTGCCTGCTCTCCTCAGCTACCAAATCATAACAGTCTGCCTTTAGTTGTGTTGGTTAGTCAGGGTACTGCAATCCCATAGATTCCAACCTCTCTGGTGTATTTCCTTTTTTGCCTGCTCTCCTCAGCTACCAAATCATAACAGTCTGCCTTTAGTTGTGTTGGTTAGTCAGGGTACTGCAATCCCATAGATTCCAACCTCTCTGGTGTATTTCCTTTTTTGCCTGCTCTCCTCAGCTACCAAATCATAACACTCACCTGTGGGAGGTTTACCAACTAGCTGCAAAATATCATGTCTTCCAGAGGACCTGCACCGCAGCGCTGGTCACACTGACCAGGTACCACAGGTGGCATCATGAATCACTACATAAACTTTATCCCCTGTAAATATATTCCCCTTTTTGGTGAGTGCCCAGAGCCACGGACCGGATCGTCGCCGCCGTGACATCCCCCATAGAAGTCAACAGGCTCGGTACCGAGTACCCCACGGCCCTGGCGGGCGACTCATTTTTGGCATCACGAACAGGATCTCGAAAGCCCGGTATCACCGAGCCCTGTGTGCCTATACTGACTGTTTGTTGAGCAAGAGAATCGCCAAAAGCGGTAGAGACTTTATTGCAATTTGTGAAACATCACCGCCATATTTGCACCATGATTCGCTGGAGAAGAAGGGCGTTTCGTCGTGGGCGTGAATCTGCCCAGTGGCGCGAAAGTTATGACCGCCCACTGCAAATGCTACTGCAACGTAAGAACATGCCCGTCGGCGAAAGGGATCCGCCTTCTGATACTCTTTGGTGGGAGAAGGAGGACGAGGAAGCCCCACCCTCTGAAAAAACAGCGGGATTCTAGCCATGGAATAACCAGAATCTTCCTGACCAAGATGGCGACCGTTGGCAATCTGGAGTGTGGAGGAGCGGAGGAGAGCTCCTTCCCCCGGATGGAGGAAGATTCCCCAGCCACTTCAGAACCAGCGATGCAGGAGGATTCCCCAACCATATCCGACCCGGCAGTGGAGGAAGATTCCTCAGCCCTTTTAGAACCAGCGAGGGAAGAAGCTGAACCTGCGGAGCTCATCTGGCAGCAGGAGGAGGCCGAGCGGATGGAGCAGAGCTGGAGAGCGCTCATGCTCGGCCGGGACCAGCCGCTGGAGCCGCAGCGCCCGCTGAAGCATCCCATCACATCGGCACCCAGAGCAGATGAGGAACCCGGCTCCGGCAGCGAAGCTGACGATCCAGGCCCCGCTGAGGAGTCACTGGTGGGACCGCTGCCCGCGCCGCCAGCCAGAGAACCCGGTAAGCCCCGAGCATCCTTAGAATGGGACCGGCCCTGCGGAATGGAAGACCGGTTCGGGCCGGTTCTGCAGCCAGCCCCAGCAGCCGCACCAGTCCGTGCGGAGCGCGTGATCTACCGGTGGTCCAGGAAGGGCCCGGAGCTGATGAGGTTCCCGGACCAGCCGAGAGGAGAAGAGAAAATTGAAGTGCTGAGCGAGGAGGCCTACAACTGACGGTTGGAGGAGAAGTGGAGATGTCAGGACTGGGAGGCCCAGCTCCAGCATCAGGAAAAACTGGAGAAGGACCTGGTGGACAAACAACGAATGCGGCAAGACAAAGGTATTGTCCGGAGGCCGTGGCAGCATTGAGCTGTGAGAGAGTTCCGGTTGAAGGGAGGCTGGGGCTTTATCAAGGAGCCGGGGTTGTATGCCGAGGTCTTTGTAAATCGACGGGATGTCGAGTCATATTTACAGTAGGGGCACCCAGGCCGGGACCTGTCCCCGGGAGACTTGGTTACTTACACCCGGCACTGGGGACTAAAGGGCTGGTACGCCCTTAACGTGCGGAGATATAATCCAGCCACCGCCGAGCACGGGAGGCCCGACCAGTGCAGGCCTCAGCTCTAACCCCCACTCCCTCTCCAGTACCGGCCCCAGCCTCCACCACCTCACCAGTCAGGCCACCCAGAATGAAACTTGTCAGGGATGTGGCAATCCAATTAAAACCAAAGATGACAGACGCTGCCACCCAGACCCAGATCATGGGACATGACTTGCTAGTCAAATCCACCCGGGGACATCAAGTGAGAGTGGCCCCAGGAGTGATTGGTGTATTTGAGCTACCTGCAGAGTTCCAAGTGACACCCGGTGTCACTCCAGCAGAATAATGATCTAATGATACCAAAAATTGACTGTAAATAAGTTTTAAAGCTTTTTGTTGCTTTTCCTGCAAGTTAACCCGGATGGGTAATTAGTAAAAAACATTGGTTGGTGTTATATATGTTCCAGAACTGTGAGGTCACGGACTTTGCTGGCCCGAATTAAGTTGCATATAGTTCAGCACCTATTAAGGTGCTCTATCTTGGTTTTACACAAAGCTTTTACAGTGCACTGTCTGTATAACTACCTCAGAATGAAAAACCCGTTAGGTGTGGCCGAAGATGAGGTCTGCTGAAAGAGACCAGTTATGTCTTGCAGCCCACCTAAGACCAACGTTGGAGGTTTGGAGCTTGTCCTCCACAAGTGTACCGACACTTGACACCACCCCGGCTGGGGCTTGCCTTACAAGAAGAAGTTTTAGTGAATTGAATGTGACAGTTTATTGCACTTTACTTAGTATAAATTAAAAAGGAGTTTTATTAATATTGAAAGTAAATAAATGTTAGTTAATGTTATTTATGCAACGTTTAAACGAAAAGTGCCTCCCATAAAGGGAAGTTGAGTTTTAAATTATTTTTCTAACTGTTGTAATGCATTACCAAAAATTTGTATTTTTCTTTTGACACCTTTTGCTCTGTTTCAGCCCGCGGACGTCCTGTGTTTAACGGGGAGGGGGGAATGTGGCGCCCCTCAGGGTTCAGTCACCACAGAGGTGTTGCACCTTATCCAGAGGTGTGACACCCCACTCCCAGGTAAGGAGGAAGCACCCCTAGGACTCCAACACCTGCATCCAACACACACCATATCTGCTGGGCATATGGACGGACCCTATGGGAGGATGGTCTCATCCCAGGCTGGTTAGCAAGGGGTGTATGGGTGGGTGGAGTTAGCAGTAGCTGAAGAGGAGGAGAGAAGATAAGCAGGCAGCAGCACTTCCAGTGAAGTGAGAGATTGTAAGGGGAGCTCAAGCTGATAGGAGCTCAGCCCCTAATGTGAGACAGAGACTGAGAAGCTTCTGGAGAAGTCAGTGAAGGGGTCCTTGGGCACGGACAGTGAACATTCTGTTGTGAATGGGTTTGAGATGAGTTCTGAGCAGAGGCTCCCTCTGGTGGTTACAAGCGGTACTAGTGAGGATTGTGAGGACTGGGAATCAGGTGTTACTGATTGGTCTTATATAAGGGAGTCATTTTCCCATCAGGGTTGCCGGTGATCAATTGTTCTGGTCTGAATCCTTCTTTCCAGTTTCCCTTGTAGCCTGCTGTGTCGTGTCTGCATCTCCTGCTATCAGATAAGACAATTTCTTATTTTGTGTTTTTGCTATATTTTTGCATTTTGTCCTGCACTTCTGTGGGGGCCTTCAGGGTCCCCTCCGGGGGCTTTTCCCCTCTCAGTTTAGTCCAGCCACTGTGTTTTGTACTTTTGCTTTTTCCAGTTTTTTTTCAGTGGCTGCTGTTTTGATTTTGTTACACCAGAGAACTAATTTAGGTGGTAGAGGTCGTGTGATCTCAGGTGATTTTGAAATTAGTAGAGTTGGTGTTTTTTCAGGGTTTTCTGAGATTGCAGTAAGTACCCTTCCTGTCCTTTTCTATTTAGATAGTTTGGGCCCCAGCGTTTGCTCATACTATTTTCTTTCTGTGTCAGTATTTCCTCTTGTCTAACCGCCTGTCATGTGTGCATCGCCACGAAGATCGTCGCGGTTGCACATTCTGACTTCTCACAGCTGAGTTGCTGTTTCTTTGTGTTTGGCAGTTAGGGAGTTAATTCTGTCTGTGCTCAGTTCTGGGACTGGGTGCAGTTTCTTCCGGCTGCAATTAATTATTTGTTGATTGGTTTCCTTTAAATCTCTGGTTGTCTGTGTTGGGAGTTGCCAGTGAAATTCTTCATGCAGACCACAGATAGGATTGTATCTGTATAGACTTAAGTTAAAGAGCTCCTTAGTTGTTTTAAGCTCACCTTGCTTAGAGTTTAATATCCCAGATCATTTATGTTCCTTCTGTGTTTGAGTGTGTATGCAAGTCTGTGTTTTCTCCAGTCTGTCTTATATGTCTAATCTGTGTATTTAGCAGAGATCAGCCCATATCCCTTTGGTGGTAATCAGTATCCTTCTTAGGACTGATTACAGGGTTCAGGGACTGATAGGAGACAGGGTTAGGCTGGAGACTTGGACCTCTGAACCATTATCAGTACCTCCAAGGTGAGGGATTAGTTAGGACCCCAGTTTAGGGTCAGGTTAGACCCCCGGTCCTCCTCTTTCCTGTGACAGTGTATCAAGTCCTCAAGATTAACCCTGAGTTCAACGGATATCGTGTCAGGTAAATCTATTCTATATTTACATGCTGATGTTGCTAATCTATATGTTGTATAGAGTGTTGTTCTTTTAAGAATAGTTTACTGACATCGTACACATATCATAAGACCGCGTGACACCGCCATTACATGTTTGGGGGCTTTCTATTATCTTTGGGGTTCTGCTCCGGGGCAGATAGCTTTCCTATTTCTATCTTTAGGTGTAGTTAGTTTCTCAGGCTGTGACGAGGCGTCTAGGACCAACGTAGGAACGCTCCACGGCTGCCTCTAGTTGCGGTGGTTAGTCAGGGTACTGCAATCTCATAGATTCCAACTGCTCTGGTGTATTTCCTTTTTTACCTGCACTCCTCAGTTACCGTAACATAACAGTATCACCGGCCATAAAAATTGTATGGTACTCACAGAAGGGAAAAAATATTTTGAAGGAAGAAAAGTTGTCAGAGATATTTTTCTGTTTGTTGCATTTTTTTTTTTTCCCTCTGTATCTCTGGGTGCTGGGGAGGATCTTTTCTCCCAATGGAGTTTGCACAGTTGTCTGGCCGTGTGGATCAGCTTGCCACTGAGGTTCAGAGTATTGCTGCATATCTTGCTAGGTTGCCTGTTGTGGAACCTAGGATCCCCATGCCAGATTTGTTTTTAGGGGATCGAGCTAAGTTTCAGAATTTCAAAAATAATTGTAAATTGTTTCTTGCCTTAAAATCTAAGTCCTCAGGAAACGCAGCGCAGCAGGTTCAAATTATCATCTCTCTCCTGCGCGGCGATCCTCAGGATTGGGCTTTTTCCCTGATACCTGGGGATCCTGTTTTGAGTGATGTTGATGCATTTTTTCAGGCTTTGGGGTTATTGTACGATGAGCCTAATGTCACTGATCAAGCTGAAAAAGCCTTGTTGGCATTAAATCAGGGGCTTGATGACGCTGAGTTATACTGTCAGAGATTCCGTAGGTGGGCAGTCCTGACCAAATGGAATGACGACGCTTTGGCGGCCCTTTTCCGGAAGGGTCTGTCGGATAATGTAAAGGATGTTATGGTGGGATTCCCTGTCCCCTCTGGTCTCAATGATTCTATGTCATTAGCGATTCAAATTGACAGACGTTTGCGTGAGCGGAGAAGTATGCGTGGAGTGGTGTTGCCTTGTGAGCCAGCTGCTGAGCCCATGCAGTGTGATGGAGTGGTGTCTGGGGCACAGCGTCATGAGTTTCGAAAGCGCAATGGGTTATGTTTCTACTGTGGTGATGCCTCTCATGCTATTTCAGTCTGCCCTAAGCGGGGAAGACATTTTGCACGCTCAGTTGTCTTGGGTAGTGTTCAGACTAAGTTTTTATTAACTGTCACTCTAATATGCTCTCTGTCCTCATTTTCTGCTCAGGCTTTCGTTGATTCTGGAGCAGCTATTAACCTGATGGATTATGATTTTGCTAAACGTTGTGGGTTTCCCTTGATACCCCTACAGAAGTCTATTCCTTTACTGGGGATCGATTCTACCCCTTTGGCTGAGAATAAACCCCAGTTTTCTACTCAGGTGATAATGAGGGTTGAACCTGATCACCAGGAGTGCTGCAAATTTTTGGTTCTATATAACCTGCATGACATTATAGTGCTGGGTTTCCCTTGGTTACAGTCTCATAATCCTGTTTTGGATTGGAAATCTGTGTCTGTAACCAGTTGGGGCTGCCAATGTGTTAATACCAACACTCCTGTTTTTTCTGCCTCCCCCCAGGCTGAGGATGTTCCTGACTTTTTGTTTGATTTTTCTGATGTGTTTAGCGAAAGTAAATCTGCATCCTTACCTCCCCATAGGAGCTATGACTGCGCTATTGAATTAGTGCCAGGTAGTAAATTCCCTAAAGGTCGCCTTTTTAACTTGTCTGTACCTGAACATGACGCTATGCGGTCTTATATCAAGGAATCATTGGAGAAGGGTCATATCAGACCATCCTCTTCACCCTTAGGTGCCGGTTTTTTCTTTGTGGCCAAAAAAGATGGTTCATTAAGGCCGTGTATTGATTATCGTCTCTTGAACAATATTACTGTGAAATATCAATACCCGTTACCCTTGATTTCTGACCTGTTTTCCAGGGTGAAAAACGCTACTTGGTTTACCAAGCTTGACCTCAGGGGAGCGTATAACCTTATTCGCATTAAGCACGGGGATGAATGGAAGACGGCATTTAACACCCCTGAAGGGCATTTTGAGTACCTTGTGATGCCCTTTGGGCTCACTAATGCTCCTTCCGTCTTCCAGTCCTTCATGAATGACATTTTCAGGGATTTTGTGGACAAGTTTCTGATTGTTTATTTGGATGATATCTTGATTTTTTCTAATGACTGGGACTCTCATGTGAAACATGTTCGAACTGTATTCCAGATTTTGAGAGAGAATGCTCTGTATGTGAAGGGATCAAAGTGTCTTTTTGGCGTACAGAAGATCTCATTTCTGGGATTCATTTTGTCCCCATCTGTTATTGAAATGGACCCGGTCAAGGTTCAGGCCATCTGTGATTGGGTCCAACCTACTTCATTAAAGGCTCTTCAGAGATTTTTGGGTTTTGCCAATTTTTATCGTAAATTTATTGGTAATTTCTCGGTTATTGTTAAACCATTAACTGATTTGACCAAGAAAGGGTTCTGATATGGTGAATTGGCCTCCTGAGGCAGTCTCTGCGTTTCAGGAACTTAAGCAGAGATTCACTTCTGCTCCTGTTCTACGGCAGCCTGATGTTTCTCTGCCATTTCAGGTGGAGGTTGATGCCTCTGAAATTGGGGCAGGTGCCGTTTTGTCCCAAAAAGATCCAGAGACCTCTAAAAGTAACCCTTGTGCCTTTCTCTCGAAAATTTTCTCCTACTAAACGTAATTATGACGTGGGTAATCGGGAGTTATTGGCCATGAAGTGGGCTTTTGAAGAGTGGAGACTTGGCTGGAGGGAGCCAAACATCAGTTGGTGGTCCTTACGGACCATAAGAATCTGGTCTATCTGGAATCTGCCAAGCGACTCAATCCTAGACAGGCCAGGTGGGCCTTGTTTTTCACACGTTTTAATTTTGTGGTTTCCTTTCTTCCTGGCACTAAGAATGTTAAGGCGGATGCCCTCTCGAGGAGTTTCCTTGCGGACTCTCCTGAGCTATCTGATCCCTCTGTTATTTTGAAGGAGGGTGTAGTTCTTTCCGCCATCTCGCCCAATTTGAGACTTGCTCTGGAGGGGTGTCAGGAGGATAGGCCCGAGTGCTGCCCTGTTGGAAAATTGTTTGTCCCGGACCAATGGAAAAAGAGTGTGATGTCTGAGATTCATTGTTCCGCATTGGCTGGGCATCCCGGAATTTTTGGTACCAGAGACTTGGTTAGTCGGTCCTTTTGGTGGCCTACCTTGTCTCGCGATGTCAGGGAATTTGTGCAGTCCTGCGGGACTTGCTCTCGCTCCAAGCCTTGCTCTCGCTCTAGTGGTTTGTTGATGCCATTGCCTGTGCCCAAGAGACCATGGACCCATATCTCTATGGATTTCATTTCCGATCTTCCTGTTTCTCAGAGAATGACCACCATCTGGGTAATTTGTGATAGGTTTTCCAAAATGATACATCTTGTGCCATTACCTAAGTTGCCTTCCTCCTCTGAATTGGTGCCGTTGTTCCTTCAGCACGTGGTTCGTTTACACGGCATTCCTGAGAACATTGTGTCTGACAGAGGAGTCCAGTTTGTTTCCAGATTTTGGAGGACTTTTTGTTCTAAACTGGGTGTTCAATTGTCTTTCTCCTCGGCATTTCATCCTCAGACCAATGGTCAAACTGAGAGAACAAACCAGACATTGGAGACTTATCTAAGATGCTTTGTGTCTGCTGATCAGGATGACTGGGTCTCTTTTTTGCCTTTGGCTGAGTTTGCTCTTAATAATAGGGCTAGCTCTGCCACTTTGATGTCTCCGTTTTTCTGTAATTCTGGGTTTCACCCTCGATTTTCTTCAGGACAGACGGAGGCTTCTGTCTGTCCAGGTGTTGACTCTGTTGTTGAGCGTATGCAGCAGATTTGGGACCAGGTAGTGGAGAGGTTGTCCCTCTCTCAGGAGAAGGCCCAGCGGTTTGCTAACCGGCATAGGACTGATGGTCCTCGGTTTAAAGTGGGGGACTTGGTCTGGTTGTCCTCAAAGAATATTCCTATGAGAGTAGCATCTCCTAAATTTAAGCCTAGGTTCATTGGACCTTATAAGATCATGGAGATTATTAATCCTGTTTCTTTTCGTTTGCTTCTTCCAGGGACATTTAAGATCCATAACGTGTTCCACAAGTCCTTGTTGAAGAGGTTTGTTGTGCCAGTGGTTCCTGCTGCTGTGCCTCCTGACCCTGTTTTGGTTGAAGGCAATCTGGAGTATGTGGTTGAGAAAATATTGGATTCTCGTTTTTCTAGACGAAGACTCCAGTATTTGGTTAAATGGAGAGGTTATGGTCAGGAAGACAATTCTTGGGTGTTTGCTTCGGACATCCATGCTAGGAGACTTATCCGTGCGTATCATAGAACTCATCCTGACCGACCTGGTTGCTCAAATGAGGGTTCGGTGACCCCTCCTCAAGGGGGGGTACTGTTGTGAATGGGTTTGAGATGAGTTCTGAGCAGAGGCTCCCTCTGGTGGTTACAAGCGGTACTAGTGAGGATTGTGAGGACTGGGAATCAGGTGTTACTGATTGGTCTTATATAAGGGAGTCATTTTCCCATCAGGGTTGCCGGTGATCAATTGTTATGGTCTGAATCCTTCTTTCCAGTTTCCCTTGTAGCCTGCTGTGTCGTGTCTGCATCTCCTGCTATCAGATAAGACAATTTCTTATTTTGTGTTTTTGCTATATTTTTGCATTTTGTCCTGCACTTCTGTGGGGCCTTCAGGGTCTGCCCTCTCAGTTTAGTCCAGCCACTGTGTTTTGTACTTTTGCTTTTTCCAGTTTTTTTTCAGTGGCTGCTGTTTTGATTTTGTTACACCAGAGAACTAATTTAGGTGGTAGAGGTCGTGTGATCTCAGGTGATTTTGAAATTAGTAGAGTTGGTGTTTTTTCAGGGTTTTCTGAGATTGCAGTAAGTACCCTTCCTGTCCTTTTCTATTTAGATAGTTTGGGCCCCAGCGTTTGCTCATACTATTTTCTTTCTGTGTCAGTATTTCCTCTTGTCTAACCGCCATTACATGTTTGGGGGCTTTCTATTATCTTTGGGGTTCTGCTCCGGGGCAGATAGCTTTCCTATTTCTATCTTTAGGTGTAGTTAGTTTCTCAGGCTGTGACGAGGCGTCTAGGACCAACGTAGGAACGCTCCACGGCTGCCTCTAGTTGCGGTGGTTAGTCAGGGTACTGCAATCTCATAGATTCCAACTGCTCTGGTGTATTTCCTTTTTTACCTGCACTCCTCAGTTACCGTAACATAACAACATTCCATCCGTGGCCCTCTCCGGGATCGGAAGGACCAGGCCACAAGGGAACCGGCCCCTAGACTAGTGGGAAACCTTCAGGCCTCGCTAGCGAGCCGACGGCGGTGATCACTTTATGGGTCATTGCTACCAACCACCAACACCATCTCCAGAAGGAAGCGGCATAGGGCCAAGGACGCACAGAATTAATCTGTTACCCGACAGGGTCTGCAGCTTCTGGACTGAAAGACTGCGTGGTGAGGTGCTTGAAAGAGAGGAGTGGAATAGCACAGAGAGAGACGGCCAGGAAAGGACACACACAGAACAGGAGTCCTGGCAGGTGCGACCGAGTTACCTGGGGGTTGCTGGATCCCTCACCCGGAGGACACAGTACTAAGTGGACATCTGTATCACCGGTAAAAGAACAGTGAGTAAAAACCCTGGAGCTGCATACGGACTGTCTCCTAGATTTCTTCCAGCCGTGCACATCTCTCTCTGATACATTCATCAGCACCATTCCCAAACATAACATTTACCTGCCCTGGAAGAATACAACCTCATCTGTGAGAGGTTTACCAACTAGCTGCAAAATATCATCACTTCCAGAGGACCTGCACCGCAGCGCTGGTCACACTGACAGGGTACCACAGGTGGCGTCACGAATCACTACATAAACTTTATCCCCTGTAAATATATTCCCCTTTTGGTGAGTGCCCAGGGCCACGGACCGGGTCGTCGCCGCCGTGACATCCCCTGTTGTGAATATGATGGAGGCGGCTTTTGAGCTGGGACTCCCTCCGGTGGTTGCTGAGGGTAATGAACTGATTACTGAATGGCCTTCAGCTGGCGCTGAATGGTAGGATATAAGTGGCCTGAGTTCCCAGCAGCCTTGCCGGTTATCAATTGTTCCTTCTGGTCTTGCTTGAAGCACTGCTAGTTTCCTGCTTTCTTTCAGATAAGTGTTTGCTGTTTTTTTTTTCCTCTGTTTGATTTTCTCTGCTGGTTTGCTGCTTGCAGTGGACTGCAGCCTGTCCCCTTTTGGGGGTCTGGCGCTGCAATTGTTTTTTGGCAATCAGAAGTGTTAGTATTTTTGTTAGGGTTTTGTTGGATTGCAGTCAGAATTCCTTCCTGTACTTTTCTGTCTAGACAGATTGGGCCCCAGCGTTTGCTCATTCTATTTTCTGTCTGTGTCCGTGCTTTCTTCTTGTCTAACAGCCATTACATGTTTGGGGGCTTCCTATTTTCTTTGAGGATCTGCTCCGGAGCAGATAGCTTTCATCTTTCTGCCTTTAGGTGTAGTTATCTCTCAGGCTGTGACGAGGCATCTAGGATCACCATAGGAACGCTCCACGGCTACTTCTAGTTGTGTGGTTAGTTCAGGTTACTGCAATCCAATAGGTTCCAGCCTCTCTGGTGTATTACCGCTTTTGCTATTTTTTGCTATTTCTCCTCAGTTACCGAAACATAACAGTATAACCGGCCAAAAACTGAAAATTGTATGGTACTCACAGAAGGGAAAATAGTAATAAGGAAACTCTGTTTGTTGCATTTTTTTTTCCCCTCTTTTCTCTGGGTGCTGAGGAGGAATTTTTTTTTCTCTCAATGGAGTTTGCACAGTTGTCTGGCCGTGTGGATCAGCTTGCCACTGAGGTTTGAGTATTGCTACCTATCTTGCTGGTTGCCAGTTGTGAAACCTAGGATCCCCATGCCAGATTTGATTTTGGGGATCGATCTAAATTTCTGAATTTCAAAAATAACTTGTTGTTTTTTGCCTTAAAGCCTAAGTCCTCAGGGAACGCGGCACAGCAAGTTCAAATTGTCATCTCCCTGCTGCGCGGCGACCCTCAGGATTGGGCTTTTTCCCTGACACCTGGGATCCTGTTTTGAATGATATTGATGTATTTTTTCAGGCTCTGGGTTATTGTACGATGAACCTAATGTCACTGATCAAGATGAAAAGACCTTGTTGCATTAAATCAGGGTCTTGAAGACGCTGAGTTGTACTGTCAGAAATTTCGAAAGTGGGCAGTCCTGACCAAATGGAATGATGATGCTTTGGCAGCCCTTTTTCGAAAGGGTCTGTCAGAAAAAGTAAAGGTCGTTATGGTGGGATTCCCTGTTCCCTCTGGTCTCAATGATTCTATGTCTTTGGCTATTCAAATTGACAGACGTTTGCGTGAGCGCAGAGGTATGCGTGAGATAGTGTTGCCTTGTGAGCCAGCTCCTGAGCCCATTCAGTGTGATGGATGACTTCTGGGCTCAGCGTCATGATTTTCATAAGCGCAATGGGTTATGTTTCTACTGTGGTGACGCTTCCCATGCTATTTCTGTCTGCCCTAAGCGGGGAAGACGTTTTGCACGCTCAGTTGTCTTGGGTAGTGTTCAGACTAAATTTCTGTTGACTGTTACCCTGATTTGCTCCCTGTCCACATTTTCTGCTCAGGCTTTTGTTGATTCAGGAGCAGCTATTAACCTGATGGATTTTGACTTTGCCAAACGTTGTGGGTTTCCCTTGATACCCCTGCGGAAGTCTATTCCCCTACTGGGCATTGATTCTACCCCTTTGGCGGAGAATAAACCCGTTTTCTACTCAGGTGATAATGAGGGTTGAACCAGATCATCAGGAGAGTGCAAATTTCTGGTGCTGCATAATCTGCATGACATTATTGTACTAGGTTTCCCTTGGTTACAGTCCATAATCTTGTTTTGGATTGGAAATCTGTGTCTGTGACCAGTTGGGGCTGCCAATGTGTTAATACTGACACTCCTGTTTTTTCTGCTTTCCCCAGTCTCAGATGTCCCTGACTTTTTGACTGATTTTTCTGATGTGTTAGTGAAAGTAAATCTGCATCCTTGCCCCCTCACAGGACTATGATTGCGCTATTGAGTTAGTGCCTGGTGGTAAATTTCCTAAAGGTCGCCTTTTTAAATTATCTGTACCTGAACACGATGCTATGGCGATCTAATATCAAGGAGTCATTGGAGAAGGGTCATATCAGACCATCCTCTTCACCCTTGGGTGCTGGTTTTTTCTTTGTGGCCAAAAAGGATGGTTCATTGAGGCCATGTATTGATTATCGCCTCCTGAATAAGATCACTGTTAAATATCAATATCCGTTACCTTTGATTTCTGACCTATTTTCCAAGTGAAAAGTGCTAGTTGGTTTTACCAAGCTTGACCTCAGGGGGGCGTATAACCTTATTCGCATTAAGCACGGGGATGAATGGAAGAGGGCGTTTAATACCCCAGAGGGGCATTTTGAGTACCATGATGCCTTTTGGGCTTACAATCCCCTTCCGTCTCCAATCCTTCATAATGAATTTCATGGGATTTTGTGGATCATTCTGATTGTTTATTTGTGATGAATCTTGATTTTTTCCAATGACTGGGACTCTCATGTTAAACAATGTTCGGACGTGAGTTCCAGAATTTTGAAGAGAAGCACTGTATGTGAAGGGATCAAAGTGTCTTTTGCAACAGAAGACTCATTTCGGATTCATTTTGTCTCCGTCGTTATGAAAAGGACCAAGTCAAGTTCAGGCCATCGTGATTGGGTTCAACCTACTTCATTGAAGGCTCTTCAGAGATTTTGGGTTTTGCCAATTTTTATCGTAAATTTATTGTGTAATTTCTCTGGTATTGTTAAATTGATTGATTTGACCAAAAAGGGTTCCGATGTGGTGAATTGGCCTCCTGAGGCAGTTCTGCATTTCAGGAACATAAGCAGAGATTCATTTATTGTTCCTGTTCTAAACGGCAGCCTGATGTTTCTCGCCGTTTTTTTTTCAGGTGGAGGTTGAATGCCTCTGAATTGGGGCAGGTGCCGTTTTTGTCCCAAGAGATCCAGAGACCTCTAAAAGTAACCCTTGTGCCTTTTCTCTCCGAAAATTTTTTTTCTCCAACTGATGTAATTATGACGTGGTAATCGGAGTTATTGGCCATGAAGTGGGCCTTGAAGATTGGAGACATTGGCTGAAGGAGCCAAACATCAGGTGGTGGTCCTCACGACCAAAGAACCTGGTTTATCTCGAATCAGCCAACGACTTAATCCTAGACGAGGCCAGGTGGGGACTGCTTCACACGTTTAATGTGGGGTTCTTTTCTTCCTGGCACTAAGAATGTCAAGCGGATGCCCCACGAGGAGTTCTTTGCAGATTCTCCTGAGTTATCTTATTCTGCTGTTATTTGAAAAAAGGGTGTGGTTCTTTCCGCCTTTCGCCCAATTTGAGACTGGCTCTGAAGGGTGCAGGAGGATAAACCTGAGCGCTGCCCTGTTGGGAATTTGTTTGTTTCCAGACCAATGGAAAAAGAGTGTGATGTCTGAGATTCATTGTTCCACGTGGCTGGTCATCCGGAATTTTGGTACCAGAGACTTGGTGGAGTCGCTCCTTTGGTGGCCACTTTGTCTCGTGACGTCAGGGACTTTGTGCAGTCCTGTGGACTTGCTCTCGTTCCAAGCCTTGCTCTCGTTCTAGTGGTTTGTTAATGCCATACCTGTACCCATGAGGCCATGGACCCATATTTCTATGATTTATTTCTGACCTTCCTGTCTCTCAGAAAATGACCGTTATCTGGGTAATCTGGATAGGTTTTCCAAGAGATACATCTTGTGCCATTACCAAATTACCTTCCTCCTCCGAGTTGGTGCCTTTGTTCTTTCAGCATGTGGTTCGGTTACATGGCATTCCGGAGAACATTGTGTCTGACAGAGGAGTCCAGTTTGTGTTTCCAGATTTTGGAGAACATTTTGTTCTTAACTGGTGTTCAGTTGTCTTTCTCCTCTGCCATTTCACCCTCAGACCAATGGACAAACCGAGAGAACAAACCAGACCTTGAGACTTATTTTGATATGTTTTGTGTCTGCTGATCAAGATGACGTGGTTCTCTTTTTTGCCTTTCGCTGAGTTTGCTCTATAATAGAGCACTTTGCCACCTTGATGTCTCCATTTTTCTGCAATTCCGGTTTCACCCTCGATTTTCTTCAGGACAGGCGGAGGCTTCTGTCTGTCCGGGGTTGACTCTATTGTGCAGCGTATGCAGCAGATTTTGGGACCAGGTGGGTGGAGAGGTTGTCTCTCTCTCAGGAGAAGGCCCAGCGGTTTGCCAACCGGCATAGACTAATGGTCCTCAATTTAAAAGTGGGACTTGGTTTGGTTGTCCTCAAGGAATATCCCTATGAAGGTTCATCTCCAAAATTTAAGCCAAGGTTCATTGGACCTTATAAGTTCATGGAAATTATTAATCCGGTTTCTTCCGTTTGCTTCTTCCAGTGATATTAAGATCCATAACGTGTTGCACAAGTCCTTATTGAAGAGGTTTGTCGAACCAGTGGTTCCTATGGCTGTGTCTCCCGACCCTGTTTTTGTGAGGGCAATTTGGAGTAATGTGGTGAGAAGATATAGAATCTCTTTGCTAGACGGAAACTCCATTTATTTGTTAAGTGAGATGTAAGGCAGGAGGACAATTCTTGGGTTTTGCTTCGGACATTCATGCTGGAGACTTATCCGTGCCTATCATCGAGCCCATCCTGATCGGCCTTGGTTGCGTAGGTGAGGGTTCGGTGACCCCTCCTCAAGGGGGGGGGGGTACATGTTTGTGAATATGATGTAGGCGGCTTCTGAGCTGGGACTCCCTCCGTGGTTCTGAGGTAATGAACTGATTACTGAATGCCTTCAGCTGGTGCTGAATGGTAGGATATAAGTGGCCCGATTCCCAGCAGCCTTGCCGTTATCAATTGTTCCTTCTGGTCCTTGCTAGAAGCACTGATAGTTTCCTGCTCTCCTTCAGATAAGTGTTTGCTGTTTTTTTTCCTCTGTTTGATTTTCTCTGCTGTTTTCTGCTTGCAGTGGACTGCAGCCTGTCCCCTTTGGGGGTCTGGCGCTGCAATTGTGTGGCTCCGTTTTTGTCTGCACTTTTGCTTTGCTCCTTTGTTACTTTTTATTTGCTGAATAGCGTTTTTGTTACACCAGAACTGATTTAGGTGGACAGATCGTATGATCTCAGGTTTTTTGGCAATCAGAAGTGTTTGTATTTTTGTTAGGGTTTGTTGATTGCAGTCAGAGTTCTTTCCTGTACTTTTTCTGTCTAGACAGATTGGGCCCCAGCTTTGCTCATTCTATTTTTTGTCTGTGTCCGTGCTTTCTTTTCTTGTCTAACCGCCATTATCATGTTTGGGGGCTTCCAATTTTCATTGGGATCTGCTCCGGGCAGATAGCTTTCATCTTTCTTCCCTTTAGGTGTAGTTATCTCTCAGGCGTGACGAGCGCTAGGATCAACGTAGGAACGCTCCCACGGCTACTTCTATTGTGGGTTAGTTCAGGTTACTGCAATCCAATAGGTTCCACCTCTCTGGTGTATTACCGCTTTGCTATTTTTTGCTATTTCTCCTCAGTTACCGAAACATAACAATCCCCCATAGAAGTCAACAGGCTCGGTACCGAGTACCACACGGCCCTGGCGGGCGACTCCCCCCAATTGCGTGAATAATGGAAAAGTATTAAAAAAAATACTAGCACTCCAAAATGAAGAGCCTATTTTCTCAGATTTGATTGCAAGGCAATCCAATAAAAACTGTAACTCTTCGGTCCTATACTTGGGCAGGGCTGCCACTAGGAATTTCGGGGCCCCATACTGCAAAATTTTGGGGCCCCCTTGAGACTCCGCCCATGGTATCCACCCCAGCCCCGCCTCCACCCCTCGAACTGTCCACAGTCCCACCGCTCTCTTCTGGAAAAACTCCACTTCTCACCAATCACACATTAACAGTTCCCATCACCAGATCACACAATAGCCAGCAGATCTAGTTTTTGGCCAAAAATTTTTTAAGCCGCCACCGTAACACGATGGACACTTTGGCCGGGCTCTACTCTACGTAACCTATTAAATATTTTTTAAAATATCCAATACAATTTTAGGTATATTTTTATTTATTTTTCAATTTTTAAAGTGACCAATAACACCACATACAAGGGACAAATACCACCAGACCACATATACCACGACAGTGATCGAATAAATCACCTACAAGGAACAAATACCACAGACCATATAATACCACCACAAATGACCAAAAATATCACATACAAGGAACAAATACCGCAACACCATGACCAACCATATATTACCATCACATAGTGACTGAATACTACAATAGTGATCAGAAATAAAAAAAAACCACAATACATCACCATAATCCATTCACACAGGGACTGTACTTAGTAGCAGTGTCTGGTACGGTAATACAGAAAAAAAAACCCGGGACATTGTACACAGACTCTGATACCAGTGTAAGTGCATGTAAATAACACGACTCACCATGACCTCTAGGTGAATCCTTCATCTTTGCTTTTCATCTTTCATCCAGCATAGACCACCATCACTTCTTCCGCCGGGCTCGTCCGCAAAAAACCAGTTATCTAGACTCCGATTGCAGACCACATTACTTATTTTTTTCCCAACTTCTAAACTACACCAAATGAAAAAAAAAGTGACATAGTGTCACTCTGCAAGTAAAGACCTTCCCCCTTTAAAAACATATACCAAAAAAAATAAAATACTCACGCAGATTAAATCCCCTAATTTACCCCTATTGTAATAATATCCCCCATCCGGCCCTGTGTGTCACATTCCGGCTTCCCAATGTTCTCCATCCCGTCCTCATGAGATCCATTCGCCCCATAGATCCCCCATCCCCCCCTGTCTCCAACCCCCGGCCTCCATTTTTTTATCCTGCCCCCAGTGTCTCCAATTCTGCCACCAGTGCCTCCAACAGCCCCCATGTCTCCAACAGCCCCCAGTTCTCCAACATGGCCCCCAGTGTCTCCACAGCCCCCCAGTGTCTCCAAAAGCCCCCCATGTCCTCCAATCATGCCCCCCAGTGTCCCAATCAGCCCCCAGCTCCAATCGCCCCCATGTCCCAATCATGCCCCCAGTGCCTCCCCAAACCTGCCCCCTTTTCCCCTCCTGCCTCCGTGTCCCAATCCGCCCCTCTCCACCGGCCCCCATGTCTCCAATAAGCCTCCTACTTTCATTCTGCCCCAGTCTCCATTCGGCCTCATTCTTTCATTCAGCCACCTGCTGTTGTCCAATCCGCCCCCATGTCTCCAATCCCCGCCCCGTCTCCATCCTCCCCCAGTGTCTCCAACCTGCCCCTCTCCATCCTGCCCCCAGTGTCTCCAATCCTGCCCCATCTCCACCTGCCCCGTTCCGGCTGATTCCGCCCTGCTCCATTCTGCCCCGTGTCCATTCTGATCCTGCCCATCCCTTCGCCCCATCTCCCCTCCTGACCTCCCAGCCCCCCATTCTCCCCGTCTCCATCCTGATTCCTGCCCCGCTCCAAGCGATTCCTGCCCAGTCTCCATCCTGCCGCCCCGTCCCAATTCTGCCCCCATCCTGCCCCGTCTCCAGCGATTCCTCCCATCCTCCATCCTTCCCCGTCCATCTCCAATTCTGCCCCCAGTCCTGCCCCATCCCATTCTGGCCCCATCCTCCCCTCTTCATTCTGCCCCTCCCACTGCCCAGCCTCCCCATCTCATTCAGCCCCCACCTCCCCTCTCCATTCTGTCCCCCAGTCCTGCCCCGCTTCATTTTTCCCCCATCCTGCCCCGCTTCATTCGCCCCCCGTCCCCGCCCCGTCTTCATTCACCCCCATCCTGCCCCGTCTCCTTCTGCCCCATTCTGCCCCACTCCATTTTGCCCCCGTCCAGCCGGGCTTCTTCTCCCCTCTTTATTCAGCCCCCAGTCCTGCCCCGTCTTCATTCACCCCCATCCTGCCCCGTTCCATTCTCCCCCCTTTCCGCCCTTCATTTTCCCCCCCCTCCTCCCCGTCTTCATTCGCCCCCCAGTCCCCGCCCCGTCTTTATTCTGCCCCCAGCCTGCCCCGTCTTTATTCGCCCCAGTCCGCCCCTTTTTTCATTTTGCCCCAGTCCTGCCCCGTCTTCATTCAGCCCCCCGTGCTGTCCCGTGTCCATTCACCCCCGTCCCGCCCCCTCTCCATCTGCCCCCAGTTCCCCGCCTTCTGCCCCTTTTCCT